>JBBPOL010000721.1:0-10714 GCA_038091435.1 Leccinum variabile | reverse complement strand
GTCCCACAATCGCGTCGAAAGAGATATACGAAACCGGCTTGGCACCCTCGGGTAGGTTTCCAATAACTCCAGAGATGGATGCTGTCCGACCCAGTTCTCCACCCGAGAGAGTCGTCGTGGCCGGGACCGTCAAAGTCCTTTTAAGACGATTCGCTGCCCGAGGGAACGATTTCTGGAAAAGGGTCCCGAGCACCTTGTGCGGCATCGGAAATCCGCCAAAACCAGTGTGGCGAGCCTCTGAATGCGAATGGTCCCCCGCCGGATCAATCACAGACTGTGATGCGTGCGAGGGGTGCCGCGTCAATGATATTTGCGACCGTGCACCTACCACTGGGTATCTGCGAGAATGCGAGGTGTCACGCGATATCTGTCTTCTGAGGCGCTCGTCGACGGAGGGGTCTCGTGCGCCCGTGCTCTGTTTGCTTGGAACCGTACCCAGTGGTACATAGTGACGAGCAACTGTCGGAGCAAACTCGATAGTAGTCGTGCGGGGCATTCCAACAGCAGTGGGAGACGACTGGGGTGAACTCGTCAGGGGTATGCTCGTATCGAGCTTGCCCAAGCTGGCTATCGGGACATCAACATATAATCCGAGAATAGACAAGGCGACTAACAAGAAGCAGGGTGAATGCCCCCAGGGCTGAGAGAACTCCTCACAACGTCAGGCTTCGTGAGGTTGTTCCCTTCACTGATCCACCCATTCGGATCAACTCGTTTCGGGGGTTCGTCCATCCTGCGGATCATGTCCGTCCTGAGCTTCTTGTTGCTAATCATATTGTTGTTGTTCTCCTTCTCTCTGGGCGTGGACGACTCTTGGGTCGAGCTCACTTCCGACACCGGACTCAACCCGGTCCGGCGACGAATGAGTGACGTCACACGCCACCCGAAAGGGCGCCTCGGTCCGGTCGCACTGGCATTTGCCATATCAAGACTCTCTGCGGGTGGCGACTTGAGAGCAGCTCCTTGCCTGGCAGCCTTTGCGAGAAGAATGTACTGGAACTTTTTCGCAAAAAAGTGTCTGCCATGAAGAGACCGGGGGGAGTCAAGAAATGGAAATGTGCAACTTCAAACAATCGGAACTGACCTTCGGATGTACACCATGAACCACGAGACGACGACCTAGCATGACGACACCACGTTTCGCACTTGCCTTTTTCTTGTTGGCATTATGGATATTGCTTACCGGGCTTCCTACGCACATCTGGATGAATAACAGGACTTGTTGCCAGGGTGTCAACTGGCTCAGGTTCACCGTCCCAAGACCGCAGACGGTCACAGCGCTGACCGAGTTGAAGAGCGCATCGATGTACTTGATAGGATACCTTCCGTTGGAGGCGTATAAGATGATGGAGCAAATCAGGGGCGTGAACGTGCTGTAGGCGATTAAGTGAATAGGGGGATGACACGGCTGTCCGTGTGCAGTGTGCACGCACAAGAATAGTAGATGTATGCGAAAGAAATTGAGGTTTCTTCGCAGGGTCGTCCACAAACCTGGATTGGCACTCGAGCCGGTCATATCACCGGACGCCGAAAGACTGGCCCACGTAGTGTTCGTGTCGGGCGTTGTGGTGGGATGAGGATTTGAAGAATGTACATGGGGTCACCTGGACTAAATATTTACTAGTCACTCAATTGGTCTTGGCTCTTGGCTTGGCATCGGATCATGAATGATCACACACACACACCCCAAATAGATCGTCGTCTGAGTGCATTGCTCGCATAGTACCTGGTGTACTGTCGGCTGTAGCCTATGCTGTAGGGTGTAGGGTAAAAGGACAAACAGAAGGAAGACCATGCGAAGACAGAAATTAATGCAGAACATGCAGAACACGCGAACAATGTCAGAGGACGAAACCAGATCACTTGCGAATGATAATAAACGAAAAAAAGACGAAGAGGACGAAAGAAGCAGACCGCAACCGCGCGTGGCCCAATAAGAGAGAGAAAAAGTATGCGAATGCGTGAAAAATGCGTGCAGTAATAAAGCGTGTTCGTCACGATGACACAAGCTGGAGCAACTTGTCACCGTCCATCGATTTACCGACAATCTGGGCCAGCCTTTCCTCGTCCTTGTCGAAACCTGCCCCCTTCAGCATGATTGCCATGAACTTGAATGCGTTTGGAGCGTCAATAGCAATATCGTCCAGTAGTTCCGCCATCGGCATAAAGCCCGCTTCAAACACCTCAAACGAGCATTGGCCTTTGGATGATGCCTGGGCAAAGAATTCCGAAACGAGAACGGCGTCCGCCTCCTTGCTTTCCAGAGCAGATCCCACCAGCTTGTCCACGAGGTGGAAGCGGTGTTCTTCAGGAAGACTCGAGAAGTAGACATCCGCTTCTTCCATATTCCGAACAGCGAAGAATTCTTTGACGTCTTCATCAATCTTTTTCTTTGCGTCGGCCTCGGACATTTCTGAATCATCGGGTACCTCAGCTTCGTCCTCAGAAGCAGGAGGGTTGGCAACAGTGGGTTTCTTGCGTGGCAAGAACTGCAGCTTCTTCCTCTGGACGGGTTCCGGCACTCCACCTTGTCCAACGTCCACTGATGGCTTCCGGCTCGGAGGTCGGCTGGATTTAGCGGTGGTGTCAACTACCAGCTCACGGTTTTGGCTAAGCATGGAGAACATGTCGAGACTCGAGCTCGTCAGAGATAGCGAATCACGCTTGATGTTGAAGTCCTTCTTAGTAAAGACGCTGCTGCCCATAAACATCGGCGTACCCGCACCCTTGCTGATCCTACCAAATTGCGACAAGTCACCCGCCTTGGGCGGTGGCCGAGGAATCGAACTTCCACCCGTATGCCAACCGTGCAGTCCAGATTCCACGTTTCGCTCGTCACCACGTCTTGATCTACCTCTAGACACACTGAGCTGACGTTGGTAGCTCTGGGCCTAGTCATGGTTTAGTCACTTGCCACCACAAGAAATTTTCAAACACATACGGCTTTATGGACAGCAGACAAAGTTCTGGGCACGACCACGATGCCGCGGGCCGCCCATCTCCGATCCCGGAGCTCGATGACATCCTATCGTGGTAAAAAGCAAATGAGAAGGAGCATGCCGATACCGGAAAATCGGACGTTACCTGAAGCATGAATTGCATCCGTGGGCTGACGTTGAGGCTCTTGCAAAGCTCCTTCATCCGCGTAAAGTACACGTCCATATATGCCCTTGCCTTGAGGACATCAAGTTGTTGACCAACTGTTTTCAGCAATTGGCATAGACTCTCAATCTCCTCCTCCTCGGGATTTTCAACATTAGTCAGGAGTTTCTTGACACACTCGTGCATGACACGTTCCGTGAGCATCTGGAGCTTGAAGAGTTCGCCGAAGAACTTGATGAGACCAAAAACTTGACATTTTGGCTTTTGGGCAGCGTAATGCTCTTCAGAATAGAGTTCGCTCTCTTCGCCTTTCTTCTCGTTGGCAGCTTTGATAGCTTGATCATCAGAAGCCTTGGCAGCAGTCGCCTCTTTGGCAACCCAACCGCGCTCAAAGTCCTCTTGACAACGATTCAGAAGGTACTTTCTGAAGAGCTGACCACCAGCGATAGGCTTGCCCTTCGTATTCTTGACAACGTCATCCTGGACCTCGGGACTTATCTGTTCCATCATCTTGCGGCAGAGGCGCGCATATATTTCGATGCATGCGGGTTCGTGAGTCACTTGTTCGTACACAAGCCTGATGACCTGGATGAGCGTACGGCCATCCTTTTCATTTTCGCTCCTGTTCGCCCAAGCGATGATTTGGTCGGAGATGGCGTCAAACTTTTCCGGGGTAAGTTTGTTGAGGAGGGCCTTAACTTTGCTGTCCACAAGCATAACGTATGGGTAACGTATGCGGCCAGCGCGTCGCCTTTGAACAGCACTGTAAGAGATCCAACGCGTACGATGTGCGGGAGTCTTCATGGGAGTAGTGAGTTTCAGGCAGGATCCAGGCATAGGCGTGCCACCTACTTTAGAAAGAGCTGCCCTGTTCGCATTTGAATATCTATCATCGCGTGGACTTCGAGTATCTTTGATGTCAACAGCGGGATCGCCAGTACAACCCTGACCAGCTGTACGCGTCGTAGTATGTGGTTGTTGGCGATGTCTTTCCTCCTTCCCCTTGGCTTCCCCCTCTTTCTTCGCCTGGTCCTTGGCATCCTTTTTCTGTTCTAATCGTACCTGTCTCTCTCTCTCTATTCTCGACTCCACCCTCTGCATTCTAACGGATGGCCTGTGATGACTGGTCGTAACCAGCGATGAAGGAGTTGGTATAGTTGGCAGTTGTGGACTATGCTTCTTCAACGCCTCTAAATTGACCTCCGTACCCCCATCGTTAACTATCATGACCGCTTTAGGTGCGCTTAAAGTGGGTGCAGAAATTGAGCTACTGGTGTTGAGGGAGCGCCCAGATGGTGCAATGGTGGTTGATCGCGTAGGAGGTGGCGGTTGTGGTGTATGCGAGGAGTGCCCAACAGGGTGCGCCACGGTGGGGGTAGAGCGGGATACGGAGGCAGTGCGGAGGCAAATTGGATGATCGAGTCGAAGGAGGGAAGTGTCTGAGTTGTTGAGGTGTAGAAGGAGAATCCTGGAATAACTTGGCGATGTCGGCCGTGCTAGGAGTGGGTTTTACCGAAGCAGAGGTCGTTGATGAGGATGCGACGCGAGTAGGCACGGCACGAAGGTGGGTCCGTGAGCGTGGTCCACCAGCGACCTGCTGTTGTCGAGCGGAAGCAGGTGTATCCCTTGTCGCCTCACTGATATCGGGGGGACCAGGGAAACGACTTGGAGTCTCTAAAGGCTGCGGTATGGATGACTTGTTTATCACAGTATGGGGTTGTTGGTCCATGGCGCGACGATAGAACCTAAAGTACACACACACTAGGACCTCTGACACCATTACTCTATCACTGCCTCATGCCCTCAGCCTAGCCCACTGCACAGGATGCTGTTTGATGATGTTGCAGTGGATTAGGAGGAGATTTGAGCCAGTGATACGAAATAGAGCAGCGCATAAATGGAACCGATGATGTGGAACCGAGAAGCCTTACGCTTTACGCTTCGACCACGGATGCAGGTGTAGATGAAAATGGCAAGCGCACAGAAGCCTGGTCTACAGAGGCGTAAACGATGGCGGAATGTGGAGTGAAGGATAGGAATGGCGTTGACGAGGAAGGGATATGGCAGAAGACGATGAACTTCGTGGTAGTTGCTGCCAGCATTTTTGAGTGGTGCTCCCTGGCCTAATACACTCGGGCGGTGAGTGTAAAAGGTGGTTCTCGTCGCTCGATAATTAGACGACAAAAGACCGGTGGCGTGGAGAGGAAGTGAAAGAGTTGCACAATATTTGCAAATCCGCGGAGAACTTTTGTCCGAATTGATCGTACTTCATACTTATTTTCAAGTTTGTGCAAGACAAGAGGATGGGGCCTCAGTGAGGCCTGAATACGGATCCAACACATGGATGTTATGAAACAAGAGACTGGGCTGAAAGTCGAAGGAAAACTTACGAATATCGAGGTCTCATGAGGATAACAGCGGTCGTATACTTCGCTGCAGGAGTTGACAGCGTTGACTTGTCGTATATGGAAATGCTGTACATCATCTCTCCAAATGATTCAGACCTCAGTCAATAAAGAGACGTGAAGTTGCTGAGTCGCTTTACCTGAATTTACGAAGTACTTGGTAAGTGCCACGAAAACACTTTCGTTTCAAGTCGATGCATGAATTATGTAATAAACCTGAGGCTCTCGACTCCCGACAAACTTTCTGGCTGCACATGCATGAAGGAGGCAACCGCGAACGATCCGACACAAAAACGCATCCGGAGTCCGTAAAAAAAGTACTCTTCGATCAAGACTTTTCTCACAAACTTCTGAATCACCGCCTACATGCAAGTCTTGAGAATATCCCTTACTGGAACAGGGGCTCTCAAGTTGAACCACATTAAAGGTCAAGAACCACAGGGTGGAATACCTCGTGATGAACGTTCGACATGTCGTTCGCCTTCGATTACTGCAACGGCGATGCCAGAAGTCCCAGTCGCCGAGAGCCACTACTACTCAGCACTTCCGCCGGGCCAATTCGGGCTCGGGGGTTTGACCAGGGCGAATGCCCACACCTCGGGCCTAATGACTATGACTGTTGCGCTGTCGCTTGAATACTGATCGGAACTGCTGCCATCGGCAAGCGCCGTATCATTAATTCCATAGTAATCGTGGAAAATGGCAACTCTCTACTGACTATGGGGTCTGACAACAGATCCCAGCCACCGCATAAAGTTCTCAGCCTCCAACGTTGAGCGAAGCAAACGGAATTAAGGAAACCACTTTAGTAAGTGCGGAACTAGTAAGGCTCAAAACACACCCTGACGAGAGAGTTTATTAGGCTGCCGACGGTAGTCAAGTTTGTTTAACGGGTGAGCCAGCATGTGACATGTGTTTCAAGCGGTCAAGGTGTTCCCCTGGAGATTGTCCGCACGGACACGACGATCGTCTCAGGGCACTCGACTCCGATGTGCCCGCCGCCGGATCCCGCCCAATTGAGCAAGTACGAATCTCACGAATCTCATCAGGGCTACATCATTCTGCAGTGTTCATGAGTGCGAACTCCTAAATACGATTATCGTATGACTGTTCAGATACTACCTAAGGGAAGATGTTTGCTACATAAGATGGTGGTTATTGTAATCATAGATAACAGTCCGCTGAGTCCATTGACAAAGAAAATCCGAGTGGGTCCACATTCACATCACACGACGGTGATTGTCTGGTTCAACGTCTCCAAGTACGGAAAGAGCCCGGCCTGTACAAACAGAAGTGAGCGTTGGTGTCATCTTTGTTGTCGGTGTCCACTCACCCCGATGAGTGTGACGTGCGCCACACCGATCAATGCAGTGCCTGAGAACGAGCTAGGCACCTGCACGGTGAAGTTCTGGTACGGAGGCAAGTATGGCTCATGGTATTGAGGGTCGAACTGCCCGTTGTACAAAATGTCGCCCAGGAATTCGGATGGGGAGATGCAAGCGCGACTTGCACAAGACTGTATGCCAATCACGACGGCCACCTCTTCCGAGCCCGTCAAGCTATTCTGTGATTCGACGGCGTAATTAGTCAGGCATGCTAGTTGGCAATTTAATAGGGAAGACATACAGGACGTTGCACTTGGACAATGAGGTTACTACCTGCATTCACTGTTTGGTTAGCGGTAGGAAGTCCTATTGCAGCATTCTGCGCGAATGTGACCGCGAAGAAGAGCGCGAGGGCGAACAAGTACTTCAACATGATGATTGAGTGTAGAGGGTGAAAATTGCAATGGGGAGAGTCAAGTTTGATCGATCTGTTTTATACCCAATTGGTCCATCGGAGTGGAGCATAGCATGGGCATCGTTGGCCGAGATGACTGATTGAATTCAGCGACACAGGCTGTGATCTGCCTACATTGTGATCTAAATGCACACCGTCATCGATGCCTGTCAGGCTCGCGGGTCGTGGTCACACTCGGAACTATTATATCCCGTCAGGGGTTGCTGATCTTGCGCCACCGGCACTTGGAATGGGCTGTGCACCACACTGCATCTTCCGTTCAAGTTTGTCATTCCGTGTTGGCAGATTTCTGATCTCCGGCAGAGCACTCAGCACATCAATATACGTGCAGAGTCTGCTGAAAATTTTCAGGTATTTCACTTCGATGTCTGGGCAAGCAACGCGGAGTCGCGGACAGCCTGAGTGTCGTACTTATAATACTTACTACTCACTTTCACTTTCACTCAGTGAGGTCTGTCACGGTCACTTGGCAGGTACGCGGACAGGTTCGGAAGTCTCCATAATGATTGCGTTTGCGCGGCCATAAAGTCCGCCTCTTACTATACCGGAGGACTCGGAGGTTGATCAAGATTGCAGTGTGCGGGGACGATCGAACCGAGCGACTGCTGGCACAGGGCCTCGGTCAAGCCAGCCCGAGGTTGCCAGAGGCTAGGTAAGCCACTGGTAATTTCCGTGGCCTTCTCTTGACACCTTCGGCGACAGATCAACTCCGAGTCCTTATCCAAGCAATCTAGTGTAGTAAGCATTAGCAGAATTTAGTCTATACGATACTAGGTACGTTAATTCTTGAAGCACGATGCTGCCCATCACCACCATCTCTCAGCCACCTATGGATTCCAAACACTCGGCCGCGGCGCGAAGTTAGATTCCTGAATCCTACCAGGCCTTTCAAGTTGGTGAGATTGACATTCACTCGGGCTGGAAGCAGACATGATGCATGATGAGTCCATGTGGAAACAAAGCCAAACGCCCACACAATTCCATCAAGATATTGGGTGGCATGAGGCATTTCCTTTCAGTCATCAACAATATGTCGCAGTGTGCCGATGATCTCAGCTATCATGGTTCGCATAACTTGTCAAACTTGATCGCAATTCTGAGCCATATCGATCTATCTTCTCTGGTTATAGCGTCCATCAGCTCCAAGAAAGCATTAAGACCACCAAACCTCAATCAACAGGCGGAACTCGAGGGAAATCAGTATCAGTATCAGAACAAATGACTGCAACATGAGACAATAAGGATATGTTGCACACACTTGACAGGTACATAAATGTCAACAGTCAATATTTCAATCACAGAACCGTCCTCAGACCGAGAACGCACTTCCCGCACTGAAAAGCCCATAGGTCTTCTTCGATACCACAGCCCACTCGGGCAAAAACTGCATCACTTCCTCCAACGACGGAATCTTACCTCCGGACCGCCCTCCCCCGATCGTTGCACGTTCATACTCATCCCAACCGCAGGTCACCCGTCCTTCCAGTCCCTCATCCGTCTCCACGTCCTTCTCGCGCTCCCATTCGACCTCGACCTCAAACCGTTTCCCAAATGTGCGGCTCCAGAGCTGGATCGAACTCAGTCCCTTCTCTGGCATCTCGTAACCCTTTTGGAGACTCTTGGCGCCATCCCCAACGACGCTGAACTCGGAAATTCGTCGATTGGTGAAATCAAGGGTGCAGAGCCGCGTGTTGAGACCCTGAACGGTGATTAGAGCGCTAGTCGGTCCAATGCGGTCCAGGGAATAAGAAACCCAGGGCACCTCGCTGCTCCGGTTGGTGGAGCGCTTTCCTCCAGGCGAGGGCTCCATATCCGAGCCTACTGGCCATGTGCAGGTCTGCAGGCCGACACGATCTTCGGCATTGTGGCATTCCACGGGTTTACCCAACGCGGACGGAAGCCTCGGAAAGATATGACGGGTTAACAGGTGCTCAGGTCCCGTAAGCGCCGTCGTAACATGTTCGACCCCCGTTCCTGAGGCAGTCAAGTTCACGGTTTGCTCGAAATATATCTTCATCGGCGAAGCTTGTGAGAACGGAAACGCGACCCAAGCGTACGCGGTCGAGAGTACGAATACAACAAGCACGAGAAGCGTGAGCCATCGATGAGCCTTGATGCTGAATGGGGACATGGGTAAAATAAGCAGGAGAGCTAAGAGAAAGAGGGCGCCGTGTGCTATAACGTTAAGAACGTTGTCGTGAGTAAGCAGACCTTGTACGCTATATGTACACTAAGGGCAGACTTACTGGTGGTAGGACTGTTTCCATCCGTGAGAGTTTGGTTCATTGCTCCCAGGAACATGATAGAAACATGGGACACCAAAATGACGGGGAACGGGACCACGAGCAACAGTTGCAAGATCCACCATCCGATTGCACCTTGGTTGTCGTCGAGCGATGGTGCGGGTGCACGCACGTGTTCCCGTGGGACGAGCGGAGTGGTCTCTGTGGGCTCGGATTCTTCCACGATTCTAGGTGATGACCGCTGATTCGATTCTTCTTCAGCGCTGACAGCTTGGTACTGAGTGCCCCCAACGTAGGCATCGACATTAGCCTCCATCTCGAAACCAGGTGCGCTCGTCATCGCTTCAACCAGGCCCACGACGCATCCCAGAAGGGTACACACGTTCCACGCAGTAATAAAATAGGTACCACCTATCTCGGCGCTTCGCAGCACAATGGTCGAGAAGACGAGTAAGACCCAAGTAAAACTGTATACTTGAAGCAGAATCGAAAGTTTCTGTTGCTCCGGGGCTAGCACGGTCCCGCGGAGGTTACAAGGGAAGGAGACCACTAGGACGGTCGACAGATATGCCAGCGACAAAGCGGAAACAAACACCAGGAAAGGGTGAGAATGGATGACCTGATCGTTTGCGTTTGAGAACAATCCTTGAGGAGAAATAGTGACTTACATATGGATTCAGGTGAACGTATCCTGTAATCAAAGCCGCCTGAAGACCAGCGCTGATCGCTAGAGCCACCCAAAACTTGGTTGAGCTCCAAAACTGAAATCCAAAACTCTTCAATGTTGCAAAAATTCGTTCGCTATATGTCATATTCTCTTGAACATGGTGAATGTCATTTCCACAAGGATGGGCAGAATAACGTGACCGAATGATCCTGCTAAGGTGGACAATGTGCTTCGAATATCCGAGGAGCAAAAGAAGGATGGGGCCGGTGGAAAGTATAACCACGTTTACAATGAACAATGCTTCCAGCGAGAATACCACCAACGCAGCACCGAACACTGGTTGGGGATAAGAAACTGTGCCAGTAAAATAGAGAATTATGAAACACTCACATTCAAAATAAACAGGTTTCTCCTGTCGAGGAAGGGGTCGAGCATGGACCGCATCATCATTTGCGAGGACAAGACTGGCACCATAAGTTGCTTCCATCATCGCCCAA
>JBBPOL010000720.1:0-10715 GCA_038091435.1 Leccinum variabile | reverse complement strand
CTCACCGCCTAAGTGAGCTGCACAGCCACATCTGTTCGAACTTTGCTTACCACATCATGGACCTCGTCCGAACCCCCTACCGCAGACCACCGTCTAAAAAACGGACCATTCCTTTCACACCACAGCTCGTCTCCACCTCTCAACCCATCGCCTCGGGTACCCTTCCAAATTGGCAAGATCTCGCTAACCGCAACGTTCCGAATCGCACGAAAACGCCGGGTCGCGCTCGCACCCTTGCCTCTTTCTCTTTCGGCGGCGGTACCACTCGTGGGGATGGAGGAGCTGAGGTCGGAGAGGATTCGGATGGGGAGAACTCAGGTGAGTCGCTGGATCGTTCAGGCGATGTCTTATTCGGCAGCGAGACTCGCGGGGATGGAGGACGTGAGTTCGGATTGGACAGAGACGGGAGGAATGCAGGTGAGACGCGAGCTCGTTCATTCGATCTCGCGTGTCTAACCATCGTTAGATTCGTTTACCGTCTCACAAACTCACACGGCGGCCTCACACCGTAGGACAAAGTCACAACTAGGTAAGCACACACCCACCGATGATTATACATAGCTACTAACTACTAGTTATCTACAGCTTTCACCCTCAACGAATGCACTGGGTTCGAAGATGGCGAAGACGTGAACGCCGACGCCGGCGCCCAAGGACTTACGGCCGGAATGGATGAAGAAAGGGAAAGGACGGGTAAGTCGTCTCACCATTCTCGCCATCTCATATCTCACTTTTTCAGATGGGGCTTCCATCTTTCAAGCCGCCGGCAATCCGCTGTCGACCACCCTCAAGTCAGCGCCAGGTAAGTACAAATTTCCCATCAAGGCTTGACATCATACTAACTAATCTATATCTACAGCCTTCCCCGTCACCGCGCCAAGTGGTTCTCGAGACGGCGCGGATGCGAACACCGGCGTTCAAGCCACTGCCCGCACCACCCACACGCATCGCAACCGCAACGGACGACTCGAGGTCAGGAAGGACAAGGCAAGCGAGAGGGCAGGTAAGTCGCGAGCTCACCGTTCACTCGATCTCTCGCCTCTAACGATTGAACTAATCCGTCTCTACAGCCTTCCCCGTCAGCGTGCCAAGTGGATCTAGAGACGGCGCGGATGCGAACACCGGCGTCGAAGACGCTGCCCATACCAGCCACATGCATCGCAACCGCAACGGACGACTTGAGGTCGGGCAGGACAAGGAAAGCGAGAGGATAGGTAAGTCGCGAGCTCACCGTTCACGCACTGTCGCCTCTAACGATTGTCAGGCTCGTTCGCCATATTGCAGACCCCCCATCCAACGTCGCAACGTAAAGGTAAACTCACTGTTCGGTAATATATAGATACTGACTACTACTGCTACTTATCTATAGCCTTCGCCCTCAAGTCTGTCGGGTTTGCGGACAACGAAGACGAGGACGGACGTGGACACAGACATGGACATGGACATGGACACAAACACAGAGATGACGACGTGCGAGGACCAGCGGTCGGACAGGACAAGGAAAGGAGGAACGTAGGTGAGTCACGAGGTTGCCGTTCTCCCGTTCGCGTAGCTCTAATACTTGCAATCCAGCTTCGAAAAATATGAAGTCAGCGCCAGCGCCGCCAGGTAAGTATGAGCTTGCTACGGCGCTATGCATCAATATATACCATCTAACATATATCTACAGCCTTCCCTGTCAGCGGGCACAGTGGACCCGGAGCCCGCGCGAATACAAACCAAGACGCTCCTCCGGGCACCACTCACTCGCAACGCAAGCGTGATAGCACCGCCGCCACGGTCGTTAAACGATCGACTCAAGGTTCCGATATCATCCAGTACGTGTCGTTTCTATTTTATTTACTGTACATACATTTAACTCGGCTGCTACCCAAGCAGCAGGATCTCTGGAAGCAACTCTGCGGGCCCGAAACCTGCCTCCCGCGGCACCATCGTCGACTCGAACGCGCACCGCCAATCCAAGCAATCCAAACATGCGGGGACCGAGAGTGAAGAAACAGAAAGCAGCGAGGAAGAAGACGAGGACGAGGACAATGGCCGTAAAGGAGCGGATGACGCAGGCGAGGACACTCGCGAGGATCAGAACGAGGCGGATGCTTCCGACGCTGAACCTAGGTGCCAGACCTGGCCCCCTCAGCGTATCAAGCTACCTGCTAATGCTTTTAGGGCACCGTCTGATGTCAATCAGGTAGGATACATTTTACAGGATCGACTTCTACTAACTACGGACATAGCCCCTTCCAGTTGTAACCAGCACATCCGTGCCACGTCCGAAAACCCTCAAACCATCAAATACGAACCCTAAGCCCGTGAACCCCCCTGCGAGGATGGATCGGCGGGCCGACGATAACGATGATGAAGAGACGGAGAGTGAAGCCGAGGCTGGTACCCATCGAGGTCAACGCAAGAGAATGAAAGCACGTAAGTTTCGAAATGAGGACCTCCCAGGATATCCTCGGAATGCAAAGGCTTGGCGGGAGGGTTACCTGCCCCTCTGGCATGACTACGTAGCCACCCTGAGTGATCCGTGGTCCATTGCGGATGAACTTGACAGTGCACAGGCACTCTGGCGGAAGATGTTCCCAAGACATAACTGGGCCGTCGCAAGAAAAGACGAACCTGTTTTCTTTCTGGTATGTATGGTATAGTCTATTGAGATATCTACTGACGCATGTCAGACCAAACAAAGAACATATGAATGGCGGAAGGGATTTGCCAGTCGTGCAGAGAAGGCTATTGCAGCCTTCTTTGCTCGTTATGAGGAGTTCGAGACTGCTCAAGCTCGTGCGTCTTATGTCAAGTGGGCCGTCCCGGATCCCGTCGAGTATAATGATCGGGATGGTAACAAGCTATTGAAGCCTGTTGCTATTTTTCCATACATGTGGAAGGATGTGGATGCTACCAATCCTGCCAAACCAGTAGGTGATTCGGAGATTGTTTTGTATTTTGACTGATCAATCATGAGGTCGGGAAAGGAGCATTCCTTCATGAGTGCATCCTGGATACCTTTGCTCATCATTTAGAAGTTATACATGATCTTCCGGATGCAAATAGACAAACTGCTAAGGGTAGACTTCCTGGTGGAGCTCTTGGATTATCAACTGTTGCGGTATATCTATTTCTGCATACAGTCTCCCTTTCTGATCACTTCATAGGTCGAGAGGGCATTTCGTCAGTGGTCCACAGGGAACTTTGTTCCTGCCCCCAAAGGAGAGAAGAAATTCTCGGGGACTATATGGAGCTATGCAACCAACGAGGTAATGAATTCAGTGGATCGGATCACAGATAGGAAGTGGGTGAAGATTCTTGAAGCAGCCAAGGAGTATATTGGGGCCTATCAGGTAAAGGCACCTCAGTCCATTAGGTCAAAGAGTGGGCAGTCGTCAGCTCGAGCTGAGTGTTATGAGGAGGATTCTGAGTAGACTTTGTTGCTTAAACCATACTGTCATTGCTGAATGCATTAATGTTTTCAAAGGCTGAGTGATCTGGGATGGATTACTTGTCTGAGAAATCTATAGTACTGTTTAACTGATCATCTGTGTGTCTGTTTAAATTACAAGCTGAATCTCTGATGAAAAGCCAATGAACTGATATATTGATCATCTAATTCTCTGAAATTATGGAAGTGACTTACTACATAGTTCTCTGAAAGGATAAAATGAACTGTATGTCCTATCAAACTGTACCTCTGAAATGACTGAAGTTACTTACTACACAGCTGTCTGAAGGAACTGTTCAACTGATTATCAGACAGACCATACATCTGGACTAACTGAAGTGTCTTACTGTATGGAAGTTTGAATGTCTGACAAACTTGATATCCTGCTTCACAAATGATCTGAAAAACTATACATCTTAGCTGACTGAGGTAACTTGCTACATGTAAATTTGAAATACTGATGAACTGGATATACTGCTTAACTGATTGTCTGAAAGAAAATACATCTTAGCTGACCAAAGTAACTTGCTGCATGATGATTGGAGAAATAAATAAACTGGATATACTGCCTAACTTATGACCTGACAGACCATACTTCTTAGTTGACTGAAGAACTGGTAATCTTATGCAGGGGGACACTGAAATGACTGAATGGATGAGTTATTATCTAACTGACAGCCTGCTAGACTGAGTGCCTGAATGATGATGGAACTGACAGCCTGTCAGACTGATTGTCTGATTTCAGAAGTAGACCTAAAGGAAATCAGAAAAATTCTGATTGACTGATTGACTGATTAATCTTAAATGCCTGAAATAAGGCATGTAAGATGTATTCAGGCAATTCAGAATTTTTTCAGGTTTCCTGATGTACGCGTCGTGCGCCTGGGATGCGAAACAGCTGGAAGACGTGGGCACGGCTACATCGACAATTATATGTGACTCAATTAACGAGACTTTGTATTCCGCTTCTTCTCTCGGCGATGAATCTTTGTCAGGCACACTGGTTTACAATCTTGTCTACCTTCGACCCCCTCCTAGGTTACTATGCAACTCACAGCAGTGCTCCAGTGCGATGGTGATCTTACTTGGTAAGTTTTATCCTGAAAAATTTTCACTGTCCTTGACAAATCCCTTCGTATATGTCTCCTCGCTGCTCTGCTTGGACAACAAGTCGGACGAGCCTCCTGCCTGCAGAGACCAAAGCTTCTCCCGGCATCCGTGCACGTGTCCCGTGCAAGGCGGCGGATGCCACTCCCGAAGCCACCGACGCACCACGTCCGTTCGCTCTACCACCGTTCTGCGCCGACTTCCGTGCCAATTCGCCGGTCCAGCTGACTGCACCTACCACTATTACATTCCAAGTTCTCGTTACCCTACGAACAACCTCGATGCACTGATGCACCTCGCCACCGTGACGGACCTCAATACCACGATGTGCCTCTCCTCGATACCACCGCGTAAATGGGATGTTTACCATAGAGATCCTCGGGAAGTATATGGTAGCTTCCATGCACATGCCAGATGGGTCAGAGCACTACTACGATGAGCCCGGAGGAGTGTCCCTCGTCACACCTACCAGAACAATGGTTACCTTGGTGCCCCGGTTTCACTGCAGCCCGTCAAAGCGCTCCTTTACCCCTCATTACGGATCGTCCCCGTTCGTTCTACCTTATCCATATCCAACATACCCCGAACGTCGTCGCGTGCGTCGTCATGAAGAGGAACATAACATACCAACTCGGCCACGAACATGACGATCCTCTCCGCTCGTGCGATTGTCGCCATCATCTGATGTGCCCATAGTGGTCTCGCAGTCGCGATCGTCTTACCATCTCCCTCATCCTGTCGCCCCGTCACCCTCGTCCTCGGCGTTTCCTCAGCGTCTCGCCACCGTCACCTCCTTACCCTGGTCCTCATCCCCCCATCATCATTGTCTTGCAATCGCCATCTCCCTCGTTCAATTGCCCTCGCGCGCAAACACGCACGCAAATGCACGGTACATTTGTGTCGGTGTTTGTATCCGAGGGCAGTGTTTAATTACTGTTTCATGGCACCCAAACCATCCAGGACATGCCAAAATGATCCCCCTTCCCCTCCCCGCCGGTCCCATCCCTTGAAGCTTGAAGACCCGTCACCTGTCCCCGTTCGTGTCTCAACTCCCGCTCATGATCGAGCAGAACGCTAACCTCCTCCCCGTCTCCGCCTCGTACAGCTTTGCCCACCTCCGTCTCTCCCTGTACGTTCCCGCCCGGATTCGTAAGCGCGTTTCATATGTCATGATCTATCAAGATCGTCCTGTCACGCGCTCTCTTTCTCTCCCCTCCCCTGCCCTCGGCTGATCCATGTATCTTTCCCCACCGTTGATCCCAAAAACGACATTCCATTGGCCGACGACGTGTCGCAGCGCAACTCCTCGGCTATCTGGTGGGTCACATTTCTCACCCACCCCGCTCCCACTCAATTTCTCTATCTCTTTTTTTGTCCACCCTTCCAATTTCGTGACAGTCTCATCCCAGTCCCGAGCCCGATCTCGACTTGTCCCAACGATGAATGTCCACCTCCACCGCATCCGCTCCAGACACAGACTCTAGCAATGTCCCCTCCCCCCAAGAGAAAAGGCCTCCCTCAGCCTCCGCCTCTCCACAGTCAGATAACCGTCCCCACCCCGATGACCCCCCCTCCTGGAACTTCGACGACAAGCAGCTCGTCGATTATTCAGCCCTCAATAATACTCCAAAGGTTCAACTTTCCTCCATCTTCACTAACTTTGAAGATCTTTCCGAAACGATATCCATCGCGCCTCTCTCCCCAGCATCCCCCCAGATTCATCATCCAATACCCAATACAGGCCCTACCAACAACCCTCCAGCCGCAGACCTCACCCACCTGCTAATCAACACAATCCCCCTTCATATGACTTCCAGACCACCACTGATACCCAAGACCAATCTGCAGACAAACCGTCTCAACTATAATTGCTCTGAGTCTTCCTCGTATCCACAACCACTTACTTCTGGGTGTGCCCGCTTCCACGTCTCAGATGTTTTCTTTCGCCTCTTCCCTCTCCCCTGATTTACGCCAGCAAGCATCCCACGTCGAATCAGACGAGTGGTCCGGTTCGCCTTCCACGATCGCCCGCCCCAGCTTGACTCCGAGCCACCCATCCCTACACACGCCACTCTTCTTTCAGCGCCCCCATCGGCCAGCAGCAATATTCCATTTACTCAAACGCGGCAAGCCGCATCGCGAGTCAGCAAGATCGTAGGCCGTACCCTCCCAGCATCCAAAAGTTCGAAGAATGGTCCTTTCCTAGTTAGGAATTCGCACTGACCTCCTCCCTCTAAGGCTCTAACCCATCATATACTTCCTCCTCTGCTCCCCTTCCCCCTTCACGTCCTTCGGTTGTGCCGCCCCCCTGCATCACCCTCGTCTCGCCCGCCGCAGATGGTGCCTTCCTCGATGCTCGTCGATCGCCCCACCCCAAAGCGCGGAAAGTTCCCAAAGGAGACGACGGACTATCTCAAGGCCTGGCTGCACCGCCATTCCGACCACCCATACTCAGGAGAAAAAACAACTGTGCCATGCCACTGGTTTGAGCATGAGTCAGGTCTAATTGGATTATTGACGCGAGCACCCCGTCACTCCTGCCTTGCTTTGGTCTCACAGCCTACCCAGGCACGGCGTAGGATTTTAACATCCTCCCACCACGTCGGCCCCGTATCCCCCAGCCACGCGGACCACACCCGCCATGATGGAACCCGTGTTCGCCGAACCACGATTCTACACGAATCGTTCCAGTTGTACTACCCCATGTCGCTTCAGTCAATGCCATCTTGCAACCGGAATCACGCACCCTCGCCCTCGGCCGAGTATTTAGGATTCAACCGGCATCTTGTTGGAATGTATCGACGATCATCCCGCCAATATCACGGGGGATCAAACGGCCTTGATGTTTCCCAATCGAAGCACTCTATGGCGTACGTACCAGAGTCAGAGGCTCAGAGCAGGGATACCACTCTGGGAACGGGAGTCAAGTAGAGCACTACATGCTGTCTGGAGTTCCGATGTCTGCGCCACCGCCCCTTTCCGCAAACCCGTTCGTGTCGCACAATACCTAGGCGGCCGGCACGTTCCACGGAACCGCACAGCTACTATGGCGAAAGCCAGCAGCACCCATCGTTCAATCCTGGATCCGCTTTTTCCGGCCCACACTAATGCAAAGCCCGGATGGCCCGGGTCGAATGGCAGAGATTAAGCTCGTATTCTGCTCCAATATTATGAATCATCAAGTCAGGGAACCCTCGTTGGAGCTTCTATCTCTAACATTGCGTGTAAAAGCGATGGACGTGAAGAATTATCACTGTTGATTCCTGCGTGTTGGATCGGAAACCTCTGAAATGAACGATAGCGTTATGGATCCTCCACTTTAAAGCAGCAGTTAGAAACACGTCGGGTTGTTTTGAACGCACCCGTGACATGATGACCGGGTCTCGTGCTTTTTCCAACGATGCTTCGTCCGACACGCAGGACGAGAAGCAGACACATCAGCACAAACACCATGCGCATGCGGTATCGACCAAGAAGGTGTACAACTTGTAGCTGGTTTGTCCTCCGAGCTGGATCCCGCAGAGTCAGCGCGCATCAGGTAAATAGCAGCGACCGGCTCTTGGATCATCATTCATTTTCCACTGACTCAGAGCGTTCGCACATCCTTCCGATGATGTGCAGTGATTTTCTACCTCCTCGTTCAAAGCGGTTGAGGTTTAACAGAACAAAAACTTGTTGTACAGCGCTCTATTGGTATGCAGACGTATTCTGTCGACTGTCTCAGTTTTCCTGATAGGCTTCTTTGGGATGCAGGGTGCAGTTCGTGGACAAGACGACGCTGGCAATTCTTGGTATAGAGATATATCCTATGATATCGGAAGTCGATGATTCCTCTCACAACTGATAGCCAACTTGAAGGTGCTCACCTGTCAACCAATCAGTAAGAGCTTGTCACATCGCGTGAGATCTCGGGAGTTTTGATAAGCGTTTTACAGGTACAATTGGTACTGGATCAATATTTCCTGATACGTTTCGCACTCTAACCGTCAACTCCGTTTTTGCTCACTCAGGTTCGGCACGATATTTTACCTCAGTTACTTGGTGTTTGAATAGCCTCAGAACCTTGCCCTTCAGCCGTTCCGGAAGATGGATGATGCCGTGAATCATCGTCTGTGTAACCGTACCAACCACGATGGTCGCTCACTGCACACAGCCTTAATATCCTCGTATGGGCTATAGCATTAGTCTGCCAAGCAGCACAAATTCTCTCCGGTTTCATTAGCTGCGGATCTCTACACATCAAGACGACCAGGTTCGCTCCGTGGAAATGGTGCGCGCTTTGACTGCAGTCCATGATGCGGGGGAACTGAGAGTTGACAAGGTTGATAGTCATTGCATAACGCTTATTGCAGTAATTTACTGGTACTTTGGCCTGTTTGACTCGTATCCGCGGCTGATCGTGTCTTCTGCAGGTTCCTCTTCCCCGACTCGTTCCTCACTCCCAATGAGCATGCGACGGCGGTCCAGCGACTGAAGGTGGGGAATAAGAATAATGTATCCACCCTCGTCTCGCTGTCGGTCTCCTTCCTATCATCCCCATCGTTGCGTCGCCATCGCTCTCATCTTCCTCGTTCTCGCGGTTCCCTCGCCTTTGCCCTCGTGTGCAAAAATAGTGCGTTCGCGTTTGCGTTTGCACGCGAGCGCACCTCCGGCGTGCCCTGGGCCCATCCCGCCCGGATGCATCTGACTTGCGGACAGACTCCCGGTCCTGGGCGGCGACAAAGGACAAGTGGAGCAAACCGTCAAACACGCGCAGAAATGAAGTCGCCTCGGCCGAATGAAATCTATCGAGTGCCCAACCGTGCCCAACAAACTCAAACTAACAATTGGCCGTCCTCAGAGTGCTCGATGGCTTTGCGCGTTATCTCGCCAAATGCAATGCTGGAGGCGATCGCGTCCATGAACAAGATGTGTTCGCATGAGCCAGCACGACGTGACGTGAGTAAAAAGAGACTTGAGTATCGACTAGAGAGGGAAGCACACACTGTCGAACATCACTTTGTACCGGGTTGTAGTATCTCGAGAAGAACGACTGCGTCAACGACCTGCCTCCCGTACTTTTCTCACTGCCTGTAATTCCGATAGTACCCTGTGCAAAGAACGTAATACTATGCTCAAAATGTTTCGGTATCCCCGACTCCCACGATTCAGATGGTTTTGTCGGGCGCAAACGGAAGTTCGAGGGGTAGCGGACGATCCCAAGTGGCGGTGACCACTTTTCAAAGACCGCTCGGAATCGTCCGCTACTATAGACCCGCTGTAGGAGCCTGGAGCCCTACACCGCTCATTTACGCAATGTGGTGGCCTCTCGACGTCGACGACATGTAGGCTTACAAAATGCCGGGCCAGCGCCAACTGCCTCGGGAGTCCCTCGACCACGACGCGTTGTGGTGCGCGTTCAGATTCTCTTTTCCCAGACACAGGTCTCACGGACACTAGCTCAACGACGGTTTAATTGAGCCGTTCTGATCATCTTCTTCAGGTTCATTGATTGCCAGTGCTTCTCCCTCAACGCCGACCCCGACCCAACCTCTCGGTACTTGCGAAGCACATTGCTCTCGACTCGACGCCCTTCTCACTGGTACGCTCACACACATCTTCGAGGTAGTAGTCACACTGCTTATTTACACAATTAGTCTCTGGACGTCGACGATCGCAGACTTGTTACAAACTCCCTGGCCAACCAACTGCCTCGGAGTTCCTCGACCACGAGACGTAGTACTACCGGTGCGCGTTCACGTTCTCTTTTCCAAGACACTCAGAAAGAACTCTCGGCCACTAGCCGGACGACGGGTCATTTGAGGCGTGCTGATCATCGTTTGCAGGTTCTCCCTCAACGCCGACGCAGTGTCCCAACCTCCCGCTACTCGCCAAGCACATTGCTCTCGACTCGACGCCCTTCTCACTGGTACGCTCACACATCTTCGAGGTAGTAGTCACACTGCTTATTTACACAAGTAGTCTCTGGACGTCGACGATCGCAGACTTGTTACAAACTCCCTGGCCAACCAACTGCCTCGGAGTCCCTCGACCACGAGACGTAGTACTACCGGTGCCGTTCACGTTCTCTTTTCCAAGACACTCAGAAAGAACTCTCGGCCACTAGCCAGATGACGGGTCATTTGAGGCGTACTGATCATCGTTTGCAGGTTCGTTGATTTACCGTACT
>JBBPOL010000719.1:0-10722 GCA_038091435.1 Leccinum variabile | reverse complement strand
ACAACGCCCCGCCTTTTCCCCCGTATCCCCAAATCTCAAGTTTTCCCCCCCCTGCCCCCCCCCCCCCCCCCCTAGTTCCCGCAGTGCCGATGACGAGCGCCCGACGACCCAGCATACTCTTCTAGCAACGCGACGACGACTCTCCGCTGCGTTTCAACTTCACGCCGACTTCCCATACATCGCGTATGTATTTGCTGGACGAATGTGCGTCCGACGGACGACGCTTTACCGACACGTCGGGACGGTGGCCCATTATAATGTGCTTGCCATCTTCAAGATACTATCGAAACCCCTGGACGAAAACAGAGTCGAAGCTTTCACCGTCGCACCAATTTTCACCCCAAGGACTAATGCCACAAATCTCCAGGTTTATGCTATCAGTTCTTTGGAGCGGAGTACTGGCTGTCTGAGGCTGACTTCTCAACTTGCAGGGCCCGCAAATCACGGATTGGGGCGCGAATTGAAGAAAAATGCCGATCTTCATGTTACAGTAACTCTCCCCCTCGTCGTACGTACGTTGATATTCCTATCGCAATGTGTTGTTCCAAGCCACATGCTCAATCTTTTCGCTGAAAACCGTAAGCCCCACTTCTCTATGGTGATCTTGCTAATGTGGTACCTTGATCGTCGTCATCACAATTCGGTCCGCGCAGTAATTAGACATGTTTCTGTCGCGGCCCGGCCTGTTCGAAATCCAACACCGGGATGCTGATCCCCCGCTGTCCACTTTAAAAGTCGACTGGTCCTCGCTCGCGGTTATAAGTCCGCATGGTTATTCATCTCCTTTTCCTTGTTCTGGTCCCAACATCCATCGTCGCTCCTTTGCCCTCTAGTCTGTCATTTCAAGATGCCAACCTCGCCCTTCACCGGTACCTCCCGATCGACCTCCACAATCTTTCTCCTTCCCGACCTCGTCTCACACTGTTCGTTTGATCTGCACATGGACAGGAACCACGAGCTTGTTTCAGTCGACTCGAACCGGTGGCTGTTAGACGGTGACCCCGAACTCGATGAAACTGCGACTCGGGCCTTTCACGGCCTCAAGGCTGGAAAGCTCGCGGCGATGTGTTATCCTCATATCGGCTATCCCCAACTCCGCGTCTGCAGCGATTTCCTCAATTGGCTCTTCCACCTGGACAATCTCTCCGATGACATGGACGATCGTGGCACAGGCGAGGTCGCCAACGTGGTCATGAACTCACTTTATCATCCACACACGTATCATTCTCCGGCGCGCCTGAATCGGATGACAAAAGAGTTCGTAGATTTTTTTCTTTCTTTCCGATATCGATCAAGTACTTCTCTCTCTGACTTCAGACCAACATGCTGACTTTTACTCACCCCGCTGCTAGTTTATTCAAACGGATGAGCCAAACGGCATCTCCGGGTACTTGCCAACGGTTCTTGGAAACGATGGAACTCTTCTTCCAAGCGATCCATCAACAATCCCTCGACCGCGCCAACGAAACCATCCCCGATCTCGAGTCGTACATCGCTCTCCGTCGCGATACGAGCGGCTGCAAACCCAGCTGGGCGCTCATCGAATACGCACACGACCTACACATCCCCGATGACGTCATGGACTCTCCCATCCTTCACAGCCTTGGCGAAGCTGCGAACGATCTCGTCACTTGGTCCAACGTAAGTTCGGATCTTTTTTTTGGTAATACACCGGCATTGACCGTCACTTTTTACTTGCAGGACATCTTTTCGTACGACGTCGAACAGTCTAAAGGACACACACATAACATGATCGACGTCGTCATGCACGGACAAGGACTGGAGCTTCAAGATGCTGTCGACGTCGTCGGCGACTTTTGCAAGCGTGCTATCGATCGGTTTGTCAACGACCGTGCACGATTACCTTCCTGGGGGCCCGCCATCGACGCGGACGTACGCGTTTACGTCGACGGACTCGCAGATTGGATCGTGGGAAGTCTGCATTGGTCGTTTGATACCGAGAGGTATTTCGGCAAGGCTGGGAAACAAGTCAAGATGACTCGCATGGTTATGTTGCGGCCTAGAACCGTTTCACCGCCGGTTCGGGGGATGTAACAACTCGGCGATACCCGTTCGGTCTGTCTGAATCTTCATCTCTTACGAACCTTGTTGCAGATCTTTGGAAAACTCACTTACAATGACATGGTACGGACCTTTTTTACCACATCGGTATGCACGATACCCATCAATCTACTACTGTATGTAAATATAGATACGAATACTGCGCTGTTTGACGCAAACTTTTGTATATATGCAAATGGTTCTTGCCCAAGAAAGTCTAAGTCAGATATCGTACAATGGATGCTGTATCAAATATGCTGTGATGCCAACGATGCGCGTGAGGGAGAATCCCTAAGGGGATCTCACGCCTAACAATTAATTAGTACTGAACGAACTGGAACGAATCATAATGGGAAAAAGGACAAAAGGCCGAATAAAAACAGGGTTGACGCATGTCAGGGATGCTGAGCTCGGGAACCATGAACCTCGAGGCTATTGTCGGCCTTGTCTGCGATCCCCGGCAGGAAAGGATTCCCGTCCTTGTCATCGAACCGCACGCCTCTAGAACTCCAACGCTTGCGCCATTTTTGGATGAAAAGGGCATGTTCTACTACCCCTGCCAATGTTCCCGTGTTTCGGATCCGAATCTGTCTCAGCCTCGGCAAGGTAGATTCCTCAATCTGGCACATCAGGTCTTCTAGTGGCTTCATGATGTAGGCTGCGAATATCGGAAACGGTACACCGACGAGGTCTTCACTGATAGGGAAGATGCCGATGCGCTTGAGAGTGGGGTGGTAAAGATTATCGAGCTGCTGATGGGGAAAGATGGTAACAAAGGTTTCGAGGTTCGGACATTCGGCAATGATTTCCGGCAAAAGTGGGGTGTATGCGACTGTCCTTACTACTCGGATCTTGTGTCCGTGCGTTCGCAAGAAATCTGGGCTAAACGGAGAAAAGCCTTCGAGGCGCTGTAGACAGGGCAATTGATTGGGGGACTTGGAAAGCATGAGAAGGAGGGTGTTGAGAGGGACGTTTCCCAAAGATGCGTGCGAGAACGAGGGGCTGTCCCCCAAGATGAGGGTTCTAAGGTTGGGTAATATGAGGTGCTCTTGACGGGGTCTTTCGGGGTATGATCCGTAAATATTAGCCAGGGTGAGGCTGCGAAGACAGACGACGTCCCGGAGAACGTCAATCAGATCGCTCCACGACGGACTTTCGTTGCATGTCCACTCTACCCTGCGGAGGGAATGGGCGCACGTCTTGAGGAGCGCTCTTACGACTTCGGTGGGTGTCTGTGTGGGAGGGAGGATGGTCTGGGAATTTGGGGTCATGGACATGTAGAAGTTGCTATTGACAAAGATCTCGAGGTTGGGGGTACAGCGTAGAAGACGAGCGAGGTGTCTCGCGTCCTGCTGATGTGGATTGTGGAGCTGGACGTCCACGCGACGGGTCAACGAGCCGAGTGCACGGCAGCCATCTTTGGCCTTGCTTTCCTCGAGACGATCGGCAAAGACGATGACTTGTCTGGAGCAAGTGAGGTAGATGTGCTCGTGGATGAGCTCTGATATGATCAGATACCAGTCTTTGCAGACCGATAGCAGGGCTAATCTGGTGGACTGTGCCATGCTCCAATAGACATCGGCATCGCGAGTTTCGGAGAAGGGGTCGAGTCTGTCTGCCAGCAGCACGCCGGGCACTCGGATGACGAGGGAAAATATGTGTCTCCAGACCTCGACGGGGAGGAACGGTGGTGGGGCCATTGAAGGGGGTATCTAAACTACTGCCACCGTGGCGTGAGGACGGGGTATAGGAGTTCCCACAGGTAATATAATTTGAAGTAGCCTCACCTGTCGAGAATTACAAAGAATAAGCGACGCGAAGCTGTAGGGGGTGAACGAGAACGAGCACGGGAACGAAGAGGAGGAGGAGGAAGAGTCGAGCGGGTACGCGGTGCAGACTTTGCTCGAGGAAATAAGCGCAAGTCCGCTTGGACCCACATAATAAGGCCAAGAGACCATTTATAGTAAACCATGTTTGGATCAGAAGGTTCTGCCAAACAACCGCTCTGTCCTCGCCGACGACAAAAGCGGTCCTGAGAAATGTCCAAGAGAAAGGCACAGTCTCAGCGCCCGTCAGCAGCTAAAAAATTAAAGGTCCGTTATGGGTCGCTCGACCGCTTGCCGTGGAAGGCGGTCTCGAGGCCCGTAGAGACCGGCCTCGACGCCGACGACGGTATCCTCGAGCTCGAAGAAGTCGACAACGTCGAGGTCGTCTACGACGAAAAAGACGGCGGAAAAGTCGTCAGGTTCAACGTTCGTTCGCCTTCTTTGTAGCTTCTTTGCATTACGTCTAATATGTCCGGTCCTACGGTAGGTCTTACAGGCTGGGCCAGACACCAGCAACGCGCCCGACAAACCGTCCCGCCAGTCGCCCGCCAGCCTTGCAAAGACCTCTCAAGTGTCGTTCGATTGTACGATATCGTTATCGTTCACCGTCGTGTGCCCTGGTTCACCTCGCAAACAGCTGCCCTCCTGCCTGAATGGCGCTCTTTCAACTTGCATCCTCATCTTCTCCAAGTGTTGCACGCCAAGTCGTTTACCTCCCCCACTCCAATCCAATCACAGGCGCTCCCGTTTGCGCTCTCACACCGGGATATCATCGGCGTGGCTGAAACGGCACGGCTTATCCACTCCACCAACGTCACCGACTGACACGGATATTCTTAGGGTTCAGGGAAGACGCTCGCTTACGGACTACCCATCATCCACCGCATACTCTCAGAGCCGAGACACCCTACCCAAAAGCGCAGTGTTCAGGCCCTGATCCTCGCTCCCACTCGAGAACTCGCCATGCAAGTTTCGGACCATCTCAACGCGTTTTCCAAGACGGTCGACGACTCCCTTAAGGAAGAACCCGAGGATGTGGATCTATCGAAGCACCGGGGCAACATTAAGGGCAAGGGTCCTGATGGCAGAAACGTGCATGCGTTACCCCTCATCAGCATCGCCGTTTTAGTCGGCGGTATGTCGTCCCAAAAGCAACGGCGCATCCTCGATCGAGGAGTTGATATTTTGATCGCAACGCCCGGGAGGTTATGGGATATTCTCCAAGAGGTTCGTTCTTCGTAAAGTTGGATCATCACGCTCTTGAAAGAAAAGGGTCCGGTTCAACCAGGATCAAGTTCTCGCGCAACAAGTTCAGAATCTCAGAGTTCTCGTGTTGGACGAGGCGGATCGCATGATCGAAGCCGGGCACTTTGCTGAGATGGACAATATCCTCCGTCTTACCATTCGCACTTCAAAGTGGGGCAATCGGCTTGACGCAAACGAATGCAACTGACATGCTTGTTTCAGAGAGGACGAGATAGAACCAGAACTAGATGGTCAGGAAAGTGATGCGGTCCCACCACCCCCGAGCAGTGATTTGCAAACTTTTGTGTTCTCTGCAACGCTGAGCAAGGACCTCCAACGAAACCTCAAACAACGTTCAAGACCCAAGCTAGGTATCTCCAAACAGCCCAGCACAATCGGTGAGTCATAACCCCATCTGAATGAGAGACAGCGCCCATTCCACGTAATGTATCAGACGATCTGCTTCTGCGCCTCGACTTCCGCGATCCACAGCCAGAACTCATTGACCTCAGTCCGGAGGGCGGTGTCGTCTCCACGCTTCAAGAAAGCAAGATTGAATGCCTCGCATCCGAAAAGGTAACGCCACAAACACGTTGCCACTGCCACACATAGCATTTACTTTTTCCCTGCAAGGACACGTATCTATACTACTTTCTGCTGCGATATCCTGGTCGCTCGCTTGTGTTCCTTTCGGCAATCGATGGGATCAGACGCCTGACACCGCTTTTGGAGCTCCTTAATCTGAATGTGTTCCCATTGCATTCGCAGCTGGAGCAACGACAACGCCTCAAAAACCTTGATAGGTACTCGATTTAACGTAGTTTCTTCAGCTCGACCTCATGCTAGCTCGGCAGATTCAAGGCGACACCAAACGCCATTCTTCTGGCGACCGATATTGCAGCCCGGGGACTGGACATACCTTCCGTAGACCATGTCATCCACTATCAAGTTCCGCGGTCTGCCGATGTATTCGTCCACCGGAATGGTCGGACCGCGCGCGCGATGCGCAAAGGGTTCAGTTTGCTCATGTGTTCTCCCGAGGAGAGGAGGATCGTGAGAACACTGCTCTCGAGTTTGGGTCGTCGTACGTAGATCCTGCTCCCGATACTTCTCTAACATTTTAATCGCGGTCGTAGAGGATACGGACATACCCGACATCAGTGTCGAGTTAAAGTTACTCGACCACCTGAAGGAACGAATCCGGTTAGCGAAACAGATAGATGCGCAGCAGCACCGAGTGAAGAAGCGAAATCATGAACGCCAGTGGCTGAAAGAGACCGCGGAGGCGATGGAGATAGAGCTTGACTCGGACGTTGTGAGGTAAGCGCCCCCACCCCTGTTCCAATCAAGCGATGCCGGTGCCAACATGCATGCATGATGCGGCAGTGCTTCCGAAGATGAAGGTGGGCCAACCGAGTATCAAAGGAAACGGACGGACGTCAAGATCGCATCTTTGAAGGCTGAGTTGAAAGGGATGCTTTCCCGGCCGTTGATCGCTAGAGGAATTTCCACACGGTACATCACTTCGGGAAGTCTACCAATTGCAGACGATATTCTTGCAGGAAAAGGTTAGTCTCTTTTGATATGATTGTGGAGTGTGACCTAACCCGATGACATACTAGTGCACGAATCTATGTTGGGGTTGACGAGGACGGATGCCGGAAGTGATGTCGTTCGTGTCCGTGGGACGCGCTCGGTGAAAACGAAACAAGAGAATGAGTTTGAAGAGTGGAGTGGGATAAGGAACACGGTTGGAGTAGATCAATGATCCACGAGGCTGGTCTCATGAGAATTTTGTACTCCGTGGACTAGTCAAGATCTTGATGGGGCCGGTAGAGTGGCGCTTCGTCTAAACTCCGCTAGCTCTTTTATCCCATTTCATTATTGTCCAACTCGAACCAAACCACCACGTCTGACGACTTCAATGACTACCCCTCCTCCGTCCCCACTCAGAATGACTCTCACCGTCTCCACCGTCGCAAACGCCTTCGTCAAATTTAAACGAGCCCGCCATGACGCTCTCGATTTCGCCTCGGGCATACCCATCACTCACCCAACCTTGACCGGCGAAGACGCAACATGCAAGCGGCGGGTACCGCTCAATCACGGAGACCGATTTGTGTGCAAGGATGCAGTGGATGTGGCCAAGTTACTCCGCGGCTCGCGGGCGAGTTTGTTGGAAAAAGCCGTATATCTTGGTGCAAATGTGCTCGTCGAGGAGAGGTGGGTCTTTCTTTTCTTTCTTGTCATGCTCTCCCATGTGGGCGAGTGGAATCCCTGGTTTTGGACTTGTGGCACTCTGGTGGTCCGGTGGCACCGGAAAAGTGTTGCGCCGACGGCTGACAACTCCTGTTTGTTTTTCTTTATAGTTGGATTTGCCAAATTCGTATACCAAAGAACAAGCAGGATGGCAAGTTTCGGGTGCACGTTAGTATCTCCATCACGATCTGTTCGAGCACCTTACTGACTGCGAGTGATCATGGTCTAGATTCGATACTACGCATCCGCTTCGCGGTCCTCCCTTCCGGACCCACAAAAGCCCGTCGCCTTGGACAAGGTGACGAACGTGCCTGGACTAATGACCATAATTGAGCGTGAAGAGATCTCTCTTTGATCTTTTGTTTCTTTCTCCCACACACCTCTTATCTTCCTCCCCCCCACTCCTTTTTCAAAGCAAAATTTAGCATCGTCGTTCCTTTCTTCACATGGACTAGCAACAACAACATTGCTCATTCTATCTCTTGTATGATAGGACCACCTGCATCTTATGACGTCTTAATGCTTCTAATGTACCACCATCCCTCCCTACTGCAGTAATTATTATATTATTTCATATATGCACTTCTTTTCAGGACATTTAGTTCACGTTACGATACCATGAGTCAATGCATGGGGACACGTGTTGAAACGGGTCGAGGAAAGATCGATCGATCTTGTCATCATGCCATCAGCATCTTGACGTTGTGACTTGATGTACGATTAGGACGGAGTCACTCAACCTAAAGCAGCGTGTTCTGGGCCCTGGCTCAGAGTCAATCCACGACATTTACTTGCGATCGCCATGATGTTTTAACCCTTTTTAAGGAGAGTCTTTCTGCAAACATGGATTCAGCTCTTGCCATGGAGCTAAACCATTCACCGAGGATACCACCCTCTCCACACCCGACCACGCTTCTCCATGATATCCGATGCTCGCCACAGCGGTCGGGAAGCCCGTCAACAAGGAGAGCAGCCTTCTTTTTATGGCACTGAGCCAACTGGCTGTACGGCGGATCACCAAGGTCATCATTGTGTGAAGACCCGAGTACTGACCAGATCCATCCATCCTGCTCGACGAACCGTTTACGAGGATCCCCGTTGAATATCTGTGCCACTCGACCATCACCCGGCCCTCAGGCCTTATGGACGTACAGGGAAAGAGGTGTCCGGGTACGTTACCATCCATATTCCGATCTCATTCCAATGCTTGGTGTGTCGCATATAGGCTGGCTGTATTTTCACTAAAAAAACTTGTCCCAAAATAGAGTTCCAATAGGTTAGGTTGACGGCACCGCTCTCATGATCCTTTGACCTGGGAGTAGTCGGCTGACTTGCTATGGGATGGCAACAACATGCACTCATTCTTCTTTATGTGCTTTTGATCGGTAGTTTACATTTCGGATCCTGTTGGCATGACTCACTCCAACAGTAACTCAGGTGGTTTGCTGAACCATGTCTTCTGCCATTTCAGGGAGATTCCTGATCTATGTTTCTCAGCGCTTGACTTCTGCCTGTGTAAGTTCTGAGCGGGGAAGATGCTAACTACCACCAGCTCAATTGTCACTTTGCTGGTCCTTTTCGTCTGTCGCAGTCGACCTATCCTGCCCCATTCAGAGGCAACTAAATCAAAATCCGTTCAACATCACGTTGCTTCAACCTGTCCACCTCTGACCTCTGCGACCTACGGTACGACTGTGTCATAAGCCGAGACACGGAATTCAACGGTTGCAATGTCTCTTCATGACCATGTGAGTGTCCCTTTCGAACGCATGTTTCTCGGATTTTTTTCTCTCCGTCGAGACTGTAGGCATCCGATAAATGGATGTCCACTGAGCCTCCTCTAGGCGAATCTCGTCAGAGTACTGTTTATGCCCTCTTTTTCTCGCGTGTAAAAAGCTCACCTTGGATCCTCGAAGAAGAGAAACGTCGTATTTGGTGCCCTCTATGACGAAGGCGGGACTGCGTTCTTACCTTCCGTTGCTGTACACGCACAAGGGGCCACTTACACCTTCACCTCCAGCCTCTGCGGGGAAGCTTTCCTCGATGCTTTCGAGTGGCAAGCTATTCCCGACCCTACTAACGGAGACGTGTGCGTGAATCCTGACCTGTGAACTAACGATGATGAAACACTACACATCTGACAGAGAGCTCAAATTAATAGAAACTATGTCGATCAAACGATGGTTGAAACAGACGGGTTGTATTAGATCAATGGCACTAGCCGTCATCTCGCGGGCCGACGACACGACCGTCCTTGACGGCACCAGGCTGGGACGAAACTCCTTTAGATTGCATTCCTTAAATCAGTACACGACGCACGTTGCGATCTAGGTGTCGGTCGTAATCGAACTTCTTTTCCAACAACGATCTCAGCTTTGATGTCGCTCACATGTCCGGGGGTTGTGGGACCTGGCCTGCAATCTGTGAGTCCATGACGTTACGATGCAAGGGTTCTACGTACTTAATTTTACTTCAGGGTTATTAACGCTTATCTTAATCACTGGCCAGGTTCAGGTTCAATGAACACGTACCGTGGACGCTTCTGAATGATAGCTTTACAGGGCGAGGATCGTCGACTCTCCACACCAGTGCCAGTAAGTTATCCGTCAGCATCGCATACGTTACCTCACCCCATCCAGATTGCACCATACTGGCCACGCGCACGATGACCGATAACAACTTCAGTCCGGACTTCAACAGCATTGATGGCGGATGGTGAGTCCCTGAATTTCAGTCCCTCCAAGAGATATCAAGGGAGGGAACGGATTCCACAGGGTACGCGATTGAGTGAAGTGCAACCTACATTTCTGGGAATGTCTCGCCAGAAGTATCGGTCAACACCAGCACCTGGGTAATTGTTTCGCGCAGCTATACACTTTGGGTCATCACTAACTTGAATCGTTGTTGTCACTGTGTGATGACACTGTTCATGGCAATACCGGTGAGCGCCACAAAGTGTAAACTAGTACGAGAGTGAATGCGAATCCTACCACGAATGAGAGCGATGCTGAGTCAGCGAGCATTGTCGGCAAAGTCCGAAGTAAAATCCCAAGGACCCTTTTGTGTTTTTTTTTTCTTAACCGCGTCTTTTCGCTGCTGCAAAGGTTTAATTGGCCTCTCTCGTCCGTCACTGTAATCTCTACTAGACTTTTTCACGCACGTCCATTTTATTACCCTTTTCATTGGTACGTATTTTTACTTTTCATAGTTCACTCAGGTCTGACCAGCAACCCTTAGCATTTCCCTGTCATGTCAACTCCATCTACGATTCATCAGAACATCGTTCCTTGCGAGGTTGGATGGCAGTTCGTTCCCCAGTATTACACTTTTG
>JBBPOL010000718.1:0-10727 GCA_038091435.1 Leccinum variabile | reverse complement strand
CGACGACGGTCTCCACCCGACAGCGCACCCTGACCAGGCGAACGTTCTTCAACACGTATGTATCCCGCGTTTGATGTCGATGCTGGCGGCTGACTGACCCCTCATCAATCACTGTCCAGTTCGTCAGTGGCGAAACATCGCTTGCACTTCCCCTGCTCCTCGTCCCAGCTCGACGACGACGACGTCCTTAACCCCCGCCACCATCCTCGGCTCCAACTCCCCGTCCCTGTCCCATCCCCGTTTCCTCTGGTCCCAGCTCGACGACGACGACGTCCTCACCCCGCCACCATCCAAGTTGTCTCCAACTCCGGGTCCCCACCCCCGTTTCCTCTCGTCCCAGCGTGACTACGTCGTCCTCACCCCGCCACCATCCTTGTCTCTAACTCCCGTTCTCCCCCCGCCATCATCCTCGAGCAAGTGAGTGAGAGTGTCCCAACGAACGAACTTGATGCGTTGGTCGAGTCTCTCGTCAACCTGTCCCTGAGCGAAGTTGTGGCAGGCATTCAGGACCCTTCCAAGCTTGTAGATCAGGTTGCGACTGCACTTAAAGCCGAAAACGCCATCTCCGGCGAAAACTCCATCCCCCGCCAACTCTGAGTCTCTGAAGACTCACCGTCTGCTGGACCCAGGCCAGTTGGCCACAACGGCTTCGGCTCCGGAACATCCTTCGACTCCTATTTCGATCTCTGCGTCCTTGTCTACACCACCACAAACTTCCTCACCTTCCGGTTCCGTCCCGCCCACCTCAGAGAGAGATCGTATGGCCGTTGCTCTCGCCAAGCTCGAGTCTTCTAGACAAAGCGAACTTGTATAACTGCTCATGAGTTTGCCAAAGAGTTATCGCTCACGGTCGCTTAGAACGACCAAAATACGATGAATGTTAACCTGGCGTCTACGAACAAGTCCATCAAGGATTTCGACAAGAAATTTACGGAGGAGACTCGCCGCCTGGAGGTTCATACACAGGCAAGGCGTGATGAAATCAACAGTCGTCTCCAGGTCGCAAAAGAAGCTGTTGCAGAAGTTGATCGTTAAAATAAGGATGTTATCGAACAGAAGCGCGACCGACTCAACAAAAAGGACGAGGTCAAGTCAACTGGTCTAGCCGCGGAAGCCAAAAAAAAAACCATCTACAAGAGCGAATTACTGAATGCCAGACGATGATCAACAAGTGCAAAGAACAAGAGCAGAATAGCCTAGCTCCGTATGGCGTTGATATCAAGGGCGTCTTGCAAACTATAAGCAGGACACACTGGCATGGAGACACCCCCGTTGGACCACTTGGCTTGTGTGTAAAACTCAGGGACCAGAAGTGGGCGCAGCTATTGAGGGCGCAGTTGGGAGGCTTGATGACGTCTTTTGCATGTACGGATGCCAGAGATCGGTTGCAGCTGAAAAGAATTCTTGAACAGTCAAAGAAGTATATCCGCTTATTTGCCATTCTTGCACCTGCGATGCTGATCTATCTACTAGCTCTCACGTCAATATCATCATCTCAGAAAGAGATCTATTCGACTATAGGGTTGGTGAGCCCCGTGAGGATGTCCTCACTGTTCTGCGTGCACTCGATGTACGTTGTCCCTTCAGATAAAATAGTGATATCAATGACCTTTGCTGAGACAGGTTTTCGATCCATACGTGCTTCGAGTTCTGATCAACTCGGCCAATATTGAAAGGACATTGCTTGCCACCGACCGTAAAGCTGGTGACGATATTCTTAAACGCCTTGGCGGGGGTGGTGTCGCGTGGACAGCCGACCACATGCGTGTGACCAGATATCCGTACGTATCCGCTGGTTATGTATTCCATCCTGCACTCACTGTGGGCGAATTAGGGAGGGAGGTGGCTCGTCTATCAATCTATCGAGAATAAGAGCCAACGATCCACGTTGCATGTTGTTCGCCTCAAATGATCTGGTCACAGCGCGTCGGTATGTGTACACTTTTTCAACTATCGCCAATGTATCTCACCGTAGCCCGATAGCGATTGGGAGAAGAATCTGCAGGCTGCTGAGTCGGAATACAAAAGTGTCCAAGCCGAGATTATTCAGTTGCGCCAAGATTTTGACAATCTATCCCGCGAGATCGATGCACTTTCCGTAAGTCCATGGATATGATCATTATAGAGGCATGATAACGATGTTGTTTAGATGTCTGAGCGAAGGGCCCAAGACAGTTTGCGATCAGCGAAGGCAGCACATGTTCAACTTCAGAGCGAGGCCAACGAGGAAATGCCAGCGGGAATATCAGGCTTACAAGCCGCGAAAGATGTGCGTGACTACTAGCTCGTTTTCCCGTTGCGATTTCCAATTCTCTCACAGGAAGCTGAGGCAGAGAAGGCTCATATTCTGGAACAATTTACCGAAATGGCAGAACGGAAAGCGGTCGTAGACGCGCAACAGGCCTCGCTTTTGAAGGAAATGGGTGACATCAAGCAACAGATTCAGAACTTGGAACAGCACCGTGGCGAGATCACGGTCAGTAAGCTGTCAGTGTTTGTTGAATGTCTTCGATCTATATTGACTTCCGTGTAGGCCAAAATCGAGGCAGCCGTGTTGAATCGACTGGATGCGCAAAACAATCAACGTCACTATCATGAGAAGTTGGATACCCAAAGAACTCAAGTTGACGACGTTGAGGCCGCGACGAAAACACTCCAGGAAGAATTCACAAACTGGTCGGAACATGCAGAGAAGTATTGCACAAGAGTTGAGAATCCCCGCAAAGTTGCCGAGGTACAGCGTCAATTTGATTCGGTTCAAAAGGCCTTAAAAGAGCGGGAGCGTCGGTAGGTTTTATATTTTGAATGATGACCTGTCGCTATTTTTTTTGGATTTATAAGACAAGGTGCGACCATTGAGGATATGACTATTGAAGTCAACAAGACGAAAACCGATTTGGATAATGCACAGCATGATATCAGTGGCCTCTCGAATCTCAACCACATAAAGTCTCTTCAGCTTTACATTCAAGCGACACTCACTCATAAACTGCGAAGGCGTTGAAGAACTCTTGTCATCCGCCTGGATAGGTGGCACGAATTCCGACGTCATATTGCACTCCGTTGCAAGCTTGTGTTCCAGTTTCACCTCTCCGAGCGTGGTTACTATGGCAAAGTTTTGTTTGATCACGTTAACCAGACGCTGCAGCTCAAGGTTCAAACCGATGACCAGGCATTAACTCAAGCGAGGGACAAAGATCCTCGATCTCTTAGTGGTGGCGAGAAATCATTCTCGACTATCTGCTTGTTGCTATCCTTGTGGGACTCCATTGGGTGCCCGATACGTTGTCTTGGTGATTCAGTATCCTTGATTTTCCGTTGCAGGCCAATCTGACAAAGTTCCAGACGAATTTGATGTCTTTATGGATGCTGTCAACCGACGCATCAGCATGCGTATGATAGTTTTATGTCATTATAACCTCTTTTTCATGTCTCATCACTGTATGGCAGATCGACACTGCCGAAGCATCCGACAAGAAGCAGTACATCCTGATCACCCCCCACTGGCAGGACATGGGCAATGTCCAAGTTGGAAATACTGTCCGGGTGCACAGGATGAATGATTCGGAACGCGGGCAAGGTACTTTAGCCTTCAATTAGGATGTTCACTTCCTTCCAGCCTACTTTACTGCTCGGCCGCAAGAGGTCTGCTATGTTGTTAATGTTGTTAATGTATTCACTTGCTCGTTACTCTCATCCACGCAACCAAGCTCTGTGACACGAGTACTTGGTCAATAATACTAGCTATCATCGATACACCGTCACTGTCACTAGCACTCTCGAAATGCTATCTTGCCTGTAACTAAACATTGTTCGCTTGCATCCTCATCGCAGCCCTCACCAAACTGTTCTACGCCCCCTCCCTGCCTCTTGCGTCCAGGTCGACCGTCGTGTCTTTGTTCGCTGCTGGACATGCCCTGTATAGGGACACAACTCATCCAAGCCACGCCCATATCCTCACTACCTTCTTCGCCTACAAGAACAAGTACTCCGCTGGTAAGTTCGACACCGTGTGGGATTTCGTGCGCGGGGTGTACACCGAGGCACCGGTTGAGCGTGCGTGCGTGGAGGGAACGCGCGGACTCGGCGATCAACGAGCGAGATAAGAAGGAGAGGTGGGGCAGGATCCAGTATTGGTTCGTGATGGGTGTGTGAGTTGACCATGTCTTGCTGTGGATGACATTGACTCGGATTGGACTACTTTAGGCGTTCGCCCGTGTGTATTCGTCCTCGACGCCCGTGTCACGACGGTTCATGTCAGACATGAGGCCAAGCTCTACGACGACGCGGTCGAGCGATCAATGTAAGTTTTTTTCCTCGTCACCTCTCCCAATTCATCGTGACCCTCTCTCTCTCAGCCTCGAAGCGATGACCCACGCCGTTGCGTCGGATGGGGTGAGATCGGCCTGATCTCCCCGGCCTCATACGCGACCCACAATTCGGTTGAGCCCACACGCCCCCCTCAGTCCACCCGCCCAAAACTTGCTTACTCCCTCTTCTGGCAGCCCCTCCGATATTTGGCTCGCCTATGGGTTCCTCTTCCTTTCACCGCTACCGGCACCGTCGCTGGCACGTCGACCAGTCGTTTTCCAACGAATCCCAGCTCGAAATATGGCAGCCAGACTTCATGAACAAGGATGAATTCTACCTCGGCGCGAGTCCAGATTCAAAACCGATCGGATCAGACATTCGTCGAGAAGGTGACTGTCTTCCGTGAGGCCGCCTGGCAGTACGTCGACGGGGAACTTTTAGCAGCCGCTGAGAGCGCGGATGACGTTCTCAAGACGTATACACTCAGCGTTCTACGACGGGGATTTCGAGTACGCGGAGATGCTCGCTGCACGAGTGCTTGTCAAGGAGGCCTTCGAGTACCTGCAAGGGTTATGATATTACACTTTGCGGCGGTGCGCGAGGGGTTATCAGACTTGTCGGGACAAGCGAACCGTGTCCCAGACACTACCTCAAACAACGTTGGCGTGAAACAGTTTCCAGTTGTTTACCTCCCCCCCCCCCGATTCCGACGCAATTTCAGACCTACAACCCAGCTCCACAGCCACCCTGCGCTGTTACACACACCCTCGTCAAGCCGCCCAGTCTCGGCGCGCCACCCATTCAACCACCTAGTATCTGTCCTGCTTCGGTATTCAATGCACCACCACCTCCGAACGTGCAAAACGGAGGTTGGAACGATGCGCCTTTGCCATCCTTTCTCCGTTCTCGTTCCTCTAGCCAAGTTCCCCCTCCTCCGCGACCATCGAACGTGCAGAGTCGACATTGAGCTCGGTGGCACCTCCATCGACGTCATCTGGCTCAAGCGCGAGGGAGAGGCCGCATTCCAGTTGCCTGAGATCCCCACTGTCCAGATCTTGAAACCTCATAATATCTAGCCTAGCGAAATACGTCGACTCCTTGATTTCCAAGGACACGGTTGCTGAGGAATATGACCCCATCGTACCCCTCAATCTCACCGGAAACAAGACCCTGATCTTCATGGTCCACCCTGGTGTTGGAGAAGTCTTGATCTTTGTCAACCTTGCCAAGTACTTCCAGAACGAGCGTCCGTTCTACGCATTGCGCGCCCGCGGCTTCGAATCCGGGCACCCATTCTTCGGTAGCATGGACGAGATGGTGTCTTCGTATGCAGCGGCTGTCAAGAGGACGCAACCCCACGGTCCCTACGCTATCGCTGGTTACTCTTACGATGGTGTGGTCGCATTCGAGGTGGCCAAGCGCCTCGAAGCCATGGGCGACCAAGTCAAGTTCACCGGTCTGATCAACATTCCTCCCTACATCGCCCACCGCATGTACGAGATCAACTGGACGGGTGGTATGCTCAACCTCGCCTACTTCCTCGGTCTTATAACCAAGGAAGACTCCCACAACCTCGAACCGACGTTGTTGCTCCTCACACGCAAGCGGCAGCTGGACATTGTCTGGAAGCTGTCCCCGCCCGAGCGTCTCCTCGAACTCCAGCTGAACCACGGGAAGCTCGAGCACTGGGTCGACATCGCCGGCTCGCTCATCCATTGTGGTAAAACATACGAGCCTAGTAGTTCAGTCGGTCAGTTACTTTCTTCTCGATCATTATACGGGATGGTGTTTTCTGACTTTTTTTTTGGGTTTGTTCAGAGTCACTCAACGTCTTTTACGCCATCCCGCTCCGTGGTAGCAAGGATGACTGGTTGAACAACCAACTCAAGCTTTGGGCAGGGTTCAGCCGCAGCGAACCCCTCTATACGGACGTCCCCGGACAGCACTACACGCTCATGGACTTTGACCACGTCCCCGGCTTCCAAAAGATCTTCCGCAGCCAGCTCGAGGCGCGCGGTCTCTGAGAGTTCCGCCGGGTCGCCGGTCGCCGTTCGGGGAGCAAGGTTAATATCGATATTGATCAATCATCATCATTTGATCACGCAGGCCGGACACAAAGCATGTTGCCTTCGTTGGGGTCTGCTTCGGTGTCAACGCCTGGGCCGTATGCAAGAGCCACGCCCCGGATGTCATTCGCAAGCATTCACGTCACGAATCGATGCGCGCCGGCCCGGACTGCTCCGAAACACCGTCCGCGAGCCCTTGCGCGAGTCGTCGGACTTCACCGGCCGTGGAGCTTTCCCCCACGCTGGCGCCGGACTCGACTACCCAACCTGCGTACGAATATACCGAGGAACTGACGACTCAGACCACTTCGTCTGAGCTCCTGGGAGCGCTTGGGCCAGAGGCGCAGAACTCTGGGTACAAGAACCAGACCAACTTCTCGACCATTTTTAACCCTTTCCCTGGTCCTTATCATCCCGACTACCGTGACCTGAGCCAGAACTTCCAGACACCACCGGACGCTCTTCTGTTCTCAACTGTCGATACCCTGGAGACAGAGGTCGCGACAAACACTGAACAAAGGACGACCAAGCGCCGTCGCATGAGCACCGACTCGGCGTCCGAGCCTCCGTCTTCTGCTGTCTCATTTTCCTCCTATGCGGATTCGTACTCGGGCCATTCTTCCACCGCGTCTCATTCTCGCCATTCTTCGATGGATTTTCCTTTTTTCTCCTCGTACAGCGTCTTCCGTGGCTCTGGCAACGCGTTCTGGCACCCTCCGACGCTCCCGCCGATCGCTCCCCTCAGCTGGTTCACCCTCCCATGCTTCCAGCGGAAGTTGCACCGATGGATTTTTTCCATCCCCCGATGCTTCCGCAGGACGAAGATAACTTCTTTGCCACTTACCTACACCCTCCCATGTTACTTCCTGCGGAAGACTCGAACGTTCAGCACCAACACCAGCAGCAGAGTCAGCAAGCTTGTAATTCGTCTGCGCAGAACGATTTCTACGAGTCTGCCATGCAATCCTTTTAATGGACATCACCATTTCCGTGCGCTCCTTGCATCTCAGATCTCTACAGGGCTGTCCCATCGTCTGCCTCATCTTCCGACCTTTTCATCTGCCGTCCCATCTGTAGATCTCCCCAAAAAGCCGTCCATCGACTAACAAGCTGTATCATTGCAGGTCACGTTGCATTCTTTCTCTTCGTCACGCGCAGCCTACTCCTCCCCTTTTTCCCTCGTGCTTCATGATCTTTTCCTCCTCTCTCTCACCCTGCCATATATATTTTGGTTGCATAGCTGCCTCGAGGATGGGGGACCGGTGTTGTTCCCCGTACCATACGGTCGTTCCGTTGTGATATCATATCTCTCAGCGCGAAGGGCTTCGCGATTCAAGCCCCCAAATACTATCTATTTCCGACGTTGTTCACTTGTTATCCTTGCATCGTCGCGTGTTTGAGTAGCATTATCTGTTCGTTTTATTGTTCGAAACGATCAAAGTTGCTGGACGTTGTTCACAAAAAAGGACACTTTCATGTAGCGTTCACCCTCGGTTACTTTCATCAGATTTTGTTGTTGTATTGTTGTTCGCTATCAGCATAATATTTATTACTATCAGTTACCGTAACTCGTGGCAACAGAACCACTGGCGGCAGTGGCCCGGGCCCATCTGTCATGAAGAATCATGAGTCAGTGATGACGCTGACATTGTGCACGCTATTGTTTTTCCACAGAACGGACTCGGAGGCTACATAGGTCCCTGTTTGACAGGTTGCAAGGGGAAACGGGCCGAACCGTTGTCGTCGTTCTTTTCCGCCGTGCGTGCGCACTACAACGTGTCGTGCGGCATACATGCAGTGATTCATTTCTTCCGCCGCGTCGGTGATGGCGTGAATCCACTAGCTGGCATGATGCCAGGGGCAAAATAAAGAACTTGTAAAGGTACATGTAACATGTACCTCGCTGAAACCTAACCACAGCGAACAATTGACGCGATCGCAAGTACGATCATCGACTCCTCCGAAAGTCCGCGAGCCCTGGCGCGAGTCGTCGGACTTCACCGACCGTGGAGCTTTCCCCAACGCTGGTCCGGACGCCGGACTCGACTACCCAACCTGCATACGACTCGGAATATACCGAGGAACAGACGACTCGGACCACTTCGTCTGAGCCATGCTTCCGCAGGACGAAGATAACTTCTTCGCCACTTACCTACACCCTCCCATGTTACTTCCTGCGGAGGACACGAACGTTCAGCACCAACCCCAGCAGCAGGGTCAGCAACCTTGTAATTCGTCTGCACAGAACGATTTTTAGGAGTCTGCCATGCAACCCTCTCAATGGACATCACCATTTCCGTGTGCCGCCTGTATGCCACGAGCGATCCCACACACCGACACCGCCCTTCTGCGACACTACTTCTTTCACCTCGTTCATTTCGCGTGGTACAGCAACCGAAATACCTGCCAAGCAAACGGGGCCTCGATCCTGACAAGACCATGTTTGACGATCCCCGCTGAGCGCGGGACAAAGCGGATGGACGGGGCAAGAATAATGCAAGGTGCAGTCCTCTCCTCTTTTTGTCTTGTCTTTTTTTCACCGTCTTTTCCTTTTCGTGACAACGGCATCCCCAAGGTCCCAGTCCGTATGCGCCGCCTACCGCAAGTAGGGCATCAACAGACCGGTCTTGGTCCGTATGGTCTGCCGCCACCCAGGCTAGAGGGCCTCCTCTGTTGGAAGGATTGCCGTCTCACTGGCAACACATGCATCCGCCACCTCCTCCTGGTGGACCGAGTACCCAAGATGCACCTGCGCCTACATCTGGGCGTGTGCCGGCTACGCTGAGAGGGCCTCCACCTCCCAAATACCGTTAGTGACATTGATTGTCGGTTCAGTGACGCTCGACATGTCATTTCATTAGTACCGGGCGATCGCACGCATATCTCCGATCTCCGAGTCGGCGATGCCGATCTACGACGTGTTGTCGGAACAGTTGGTCCATTTGAAACAAATGGCTCCTGTAAGCCCTTCTTCTTTCGTTTTTCTTTTTAGCGGGGACTGACGAGACGTGTGGATGTAGCCTCAACAAAACGGATGGCCGACGACCTGGAGCGACGTCTCGACCCGTTGTTTGACGCGCTTAATTGTGAGACGCGTTCTAAGCTTGTGGGTGGAACAGTTGTTGGTGCTTGTTCAAGGTGAGTGCGATGGTTTTGGGCATGTGGAGGAATAGGTCAACTGAGCGAATCTTCTCCCCTACAGCTATGGCTGCACACAATCGGGAGTCTGCTTTGAGTATTCACGTTGATCTGTTGACGAGGGGATCGCAGACGGACGATATTGTGTTGTGGATGTTTGGGTGATCATTCATATGTGAGTTGCGGTGCATTTACATACTATGCACGTGGGTGTATGACCTTCCAAAGCTTGTCTAACGCGCTCCCATCAGGCTGGTCTTCATTGCCGTCTTTTACAAGAACATCTGGCAATCACAGAACTTTCTCTTCATATGTCCAGGAATAGCTTATGCTAGACACTGCACTGAACGTAATAATAGATCTCTCAACTTCTGTTCTACGAGAATGGAACTCATTGCAAAGGGTGGCCTTAGTTATGAACTGTTCTCTGTTGGTGGCAGGTACCAGTGGGTTCCGCTGTCGTATTTAATCGGACTTGTTGCGCCGGTTACCGCTCAAGATCGTTCATCGCTATTGGCCCAAGCTTGGAGCTGACTATTCATATATATAACTCTCATTTTGTAAGTGTCCAACGTCTCTTGACGGGCTAAGCCTCTTATTATCCTTTCATTTAGCATGTGGATCGGCTCCCTCGGGGCATTAATTCCTCCGTGTTATCGTACTTCATGATCGAATTCGTTCTCCGAGTCAGTGGTAGGTCAGAACGCGCTACCCCCGCTGGTTCCAGAAATACAACTACCTCGTCGGACTCGGAGCAGGTGCTTTCCTTTCCAGAAATTCAAATGAAAGTGCATCGCGATGGTGGAGATGGCTGTTTCTCTTTCTCTTAAAACAAATAGTTCGACCTGCTTGACAAAATTCTGGGAGTGATGGTGGTTCGAACGAACGACTCCGCACCGTGCTCATTCATACAATCGGAATCCAGGACCGCCAAGTTCTAGCCTCTGTAACGCTGCGTTCGCTCTATCCTAACTGTCGGATATGTCAGATATATATACAAGTACGCCTTGTTTACCCATTGGAGGGGCTGCAGCGTGCTGAGCGGTGGGGCGAGTTCGAATTGGCGAGCGGAGATCGGCGTGAGTGTGGTACGTCGTTCTCTGTTTTTCTTCCGTTTCAACCGTGACTTGAAGTTCGCCAACGAACCATCGATGATCAAAGGGAGCTTATGATGACTATACCTTGTAGGTTGTTCATGTTGTGCCTCATCAC
>JBBPOL010000717.1:0-10727 GCA_038091435.1 Leccinum variabile | reverse complement strand
ATGTGGGCACATATGTATAGTGGTGACCTGGCTAACTTGAAACAGTGATAGGGAACACACGACGTCCTGAATGCCCTAATCTGCTGCCACCCTCACCGGCATCGATACCGAAACTGACCAGAGTATAGGTTGCACTAACTCGGACGCGGCGGCGGTCCGACCCTGGCCCGCTCCCCTCTGCTCTTCCCTCTGTTTCGCAACTCCTCTCTCTGTTCCCCCACTCTACCACGCCCTTCGTTTGATTGTCGATATATTTCGGGATCCATCATCCGACTCTGAATCTTGCTGGCCAGCGCGCTTGAACGAAAACAGAAAGCCAAGAAAAAATTCCGCTGTTTGTCTCCGAGTAAACGAAGGCTACTAGCGTTCGTCAACCCACGTGCACCACCACCGGGTCGTTCAGAGCACTCAGGCTTGCACACGTTCCGAAACCGCCCATTGTTTCAGAACTTTTAATCAGGTGCCAATCATTGATCTCGATCGTGGATGGCAAGTAACTTGTTAGGTTTCCCCCTCGGTCCTCGGCGGACTTGGACTCGCGGCCTCTGGACACTGCGCAGCCTGGAGTCGACAGATGCATCACGGTGATGGCGGCTCCCCGTCAATTCCTTGTGGTTACATTACTTGTTCCTCGGGGTCTTCAGACAACTGCGCAGCCTGGAATCAATAGAATATTGATGATTCTGGCGTCGTTTCCCATTAATCCGTCTTCATGGAGTTCCGCACGATGGCTGAGGCTGAACAAATCAACCATACTTGTGGGACTCATCACGCGCTCGTTCGTATCGTATCCCCATAAATAGATCTCTTGTAATCCCAATTAATATTCCTCATGGAGTCCACCGCGAAACGATCCCTCGAGCAAAGTAACCGTTTGTTACACACCTCTTAACGACTGAGCAACAAAAAGTGCGAATGAAGAAAAGGAGCAAGGAAGAAAAAAAAACGTTGCACAGAAAAAAAAAAAGACAATAAATGATTATAAGCAATGAGACGTTAACATAGAGTTCTTAATGGGTCGCAAAAATGGCAGAACGAACGAACGAACAGAACGAAAGGAAGGTAGGGGAACAAAATGTATCAATAACATTAGACGAAAAATCATGAATGGCGTTGTCGGGCAAGGGTAGAGAAGGAAGAAGACGCAACGATACAAGCACTTCAAAGGTGTCCCAACCAGAATCACCCTTCTTGTTCCATAGCCTCCTTTTCGTGCCTCTTCTTCATCGCGCTCACTAGATCGTGTTAACCGTGATGGGTAAACACGAGGACATCACATACACACCTTCTCTCGAAATCTGCCCTGAATTGAGCCAACCGGACGGAAACGCGGCGACAATCTAGTTGCCCGACGATGTTCGAGTTTGTTTGAGCACATATAGACTACGAGATGGCTTACCTTTTGATAAAGCACCTTGCGCGTACCCTGTTCGCTAACCTGGGCGTTGCTACCCTCCAGTTCGCTATGAACGTGCGGGGATCAACGACGTAACACACACAAGCCAACGGAGCACGCACTTTTTCTCATTCTCTAGTCGACAGCACTCGTTGCTCAACATGACCAGCTGCCAAACGGTCGTCTTCATCGCCTCCGTCAACCGATACTTTTGAGCCGGAGGATGTGCATCTTTCGTCCCGTCTGAACCCTGCTTGGCAGTGGAGCTGCCCTCACCCTCTGCGCCGCTCCCAGCACCTCCATCTTCGGCATGTCCGTCTACGGCGGCGGTCGGGGTCGATGCGCTGCCTGGATCCAGTTCTGTTTCGGCCTTTGCTTTTTCTTGACGTTTCTCTGTAAAAGTGGTTGGATCATGAGCTACCCCTGAGGCATGGGTACGACGTACCCCAGGCGACGACGGTCTTTTCCCACTCTTCCTTGGCTTTCGAAAACCCCTCTTTCGTCAGCGTCGAGAGTCGTTCGAGCAACTCTTCTTGCCTGTCCGTCAGAGCCTTGAGATGGTCGTGAAAGATGGTCCGTTTTATGAGTTTCTAGTGGGCGATGTCAGGCTTTCTACGTGGAGGTGGAATGATGAGTGAACGAACAGTCATCGTGAACCGATTGTATGGGAATAGAACGGGCATGAGACTGAAAAAGTCCTCGTCGTACTCTCCGAGCTTGACAGCCTTGAGTGCGACCTCTGCGAGGATGGGCTTGACTGAGGGTGGAAACTTTCCCTTGACGTCCCATGATTCTGAAGGATGGATGAGCATAAACAGTAGGGCACGCAGGCTACTCACCCTTTGAGACGATGGCCTTGAGCTCTTCGAAAGCGGCTTGCAGTTCGGGGTGGAATTCGCGCTAAGGAGAAAGAGATAAGAGCGGGAGAGAGAGGGGGAGAGAGAGAGAGTACCAAGTCGACGACCTTTCTCTTCTTGCCATTCTCCTCGATAACGGTGTAGTTCTTGCGCTTCTTCCCAAGCTTGTCATCGGCAAGGAGATTGATGGGATTTTCCTTGGAGCCGTCCTCCTGCTTGCTGGTTCCGGGCTCTGCGGTAGCTGGAAGCTTCTTGGACTTTGATTTCTTGGGGGTGCTCCTATATAGGGGTTGTGAGTGGGGTATCATGACGTCAAAAGGAAGAGGGGTCTGACATGTCCTTCATAAGAGCAACCTCTCCGCTCGAGACGTAGAATCCCTGTTGTTTTGTCTGTGCAAAGTGGGTCCTATTGTCGACGTTAAGCTCCGAGTCGTCGATGAAGGGGTCGGTGACGTCGTAGTACTCCGATGTGGTAGGCTTCTTCTATACAACGATGAGCGTCCTGAGAAAAGGAAAGAGATCGCGCAGCACCTTCTTCTTTTTGGACTTTGCTTGGTCATCGTGGGTGTCTTCGCCGTCGCTCTCGCTGATGTCGTCCTGTTTAGGGGGCGGGGGCGTTGAGGCACGCTGACCCGAGGCTTTAGCGAGGGTGGCGATGTCGACCTCGTATTTGTCAAAGCCGCCGAGCTTGATGTCGAGACGGATGGTGGTGAGCGGAGGCGGAGGTGGAGGGGGAGGGGGAGGGGTCGGAGATGGTGAGCGCGCCGGTCGCGACTTTGAGGACTTTGGCTTCGGACCTGTTCCCGCAGGCGCGGTTGAGGCGGGCTTCGAGTCTATTCCGGGAGCCGAATGTCTCATTCTCTTAGAAGGGGGTGGTTTGACATCGTCGCTGACGAGTGCGCTTGTGGGGCGGGGGGAGTTATCGCGGCTGGAAAGGTCGATAGCGCTGATGCGACTTGAGCGGGGGGCGGTGCGGGGGGCGGGATTGGGGGCGGGAACGTGGGCGGGAGCGGGGGCGGTGGAAGAAGAGGAAAGCATCTGAACGTCGTCGTCGAGCTGCATTTTAACGAGGAGGAGGTGTTGGAGTGGAGGATGCCAAAAAAGGAATGTCTCACATCTTCCGACCCAACAAATTCGTTCTTTTCGTTTCTTTGTCGACTCGGAACTTTCAATCTTCCACCCTTCAATAGCACAGCCACATTGATGAGTAAGCAACACCTCTGATGGTGACTCGTAGTTGTGCTCTCTTTAGATTTTCATCATTAGCGAGTCTGACAATTGGCAGTACAGCCGATAAACACAGCCAAGACCGCCACTGTCTGGTGGTGGAGATATACCGGCTCCTTATCAGGCTATGACCCCAGGTCGCTCGCAAGTGCCATGTGCAAGCCCTTTTGCACCCCCCACGTGCACCCCCTGCAAGTACATATTAGCGTATAACGGCACGCTCTCGACCGTTTTCTTCGTCACCAGCGCTCCGCCATCATATCGGCCCCGCCTTCCGTCGGCACATGGCTACTACTATTGACTTGGACAGCGCCGCCAGCCTCGCGAATACCCTGATGAGAGGCCCACTCGTCGGCACCTTCCTCTCTCTAGTGCACGTTCTCCGTCCCCACTCATTTTTTGCTCACTCATCCCGCTTCGCAGTCTATACGGGATCGGATGCATGCAAGCCTTTTTTTACTTTCGGACGTACGAGCACGACGGATGGAGACTCAAGACGATGGTGCGTCCCATTCGGTTCTCGTTCTCGTCGTTCCCGTTTCCGCCCGCCCATCGGAAGCCGGTTCATAGCTAACGACTACCAGGTCACATTTCTAGTGTAAGTTTGATCGATTCCTGCTCATCACACGACGAGCTGTACTCACATTCGTCACGCAGCGTTCTGGAGACCGTTCACGTGGCACTGGCAATGTGGGTCGTGGATGACTATCTCATCGCTCACTACGGTAATGTGCACGTGTTGCAATCGGGGACGTGGTGCGTCCATATATCTCCGATCCTCTGCGTTTCGGTCTCTTCTTTACACCTTACAAAGGTCGACTGCGGTGAGTTCCTTCCGATCCCCCTTCTCAGAACGATCCGATAACGTGTGAAAAATGTTTGCGGTCGACTGGAAGTGGATGTACATCACCGGGGTGAGCATTCCTTCGTCTGTCTGTAGGTAGAAACTGATCTACCTCAAGCTTATCATCGACTTCTACGTCTACCAGTGCGTCCGAGCCATTCTGAACTCGGAGGGATGACATCGAGCGCGTTACAGGTACTTTACATGGCGGATATGGCTGTGTCAGTGGCAACATGTCTGTCTATTCCGAGACGATCTCAATATGTTTGCGTAGTCACGAAGAATAAGTGGATCATTGTCCCTATGGTGAGCACGCCATCTCGCCGTTTGGATCCCGCGAACCGATCCTCGAACAGCTTGCACTGTCTACGTCACGAGCTGGTGAGCTCAGTGTGGCAGTGATTTGTCACAAACCATGCTCACTTCTTCTCCAGCCATCAGCATCTACGCCAGCGTCCTCAGGTTCGATATGGCCTACCCTTGCTTCACTTGATCTCTCAGCCCCCCATCACCTCGCAGCGTCCTCCAACCAACCTGGTTCCTCTTCATAACCAACTCTCGCAAACTCGTGATTGTGGGGAATGTGCTGTTCATTGTCGGCGACACCTACTCGGCGTGCGCGATGGCGTACCACCTCGCCAAGTACCTGTCGTGGTCGCACGCCCTCCCAACCCTCCCATCGATGCCCCGTCCCCAATCGGGACCGCGGCGGATCGATGCGGTATTAAACCGGCTGTTGGTATTTGCGGTGGCGACGGGTGCGATTGTGACGTGCGTGCTCGCTTTCTTTGCTGGACTGGTATGTACTGACGCAACGACAGGCTCGTAGACGTGATCGCGCTGATACTGGTACGTCTCTTCCCTCCACCCCTTGTCTTTTTTGCTCACACACTCTAGACGCTCGCCCAACCGCATAACCTCTCACATCTGAGCGCCATTCTCATCCAAGCACACCGTACGTCGCACGTGCACTCCTCGTCGTCTCGTTTTATTCATTCACGACAGTCTACGCCAACTCACTTTTCGCATCGTGCGTCTCCCGATTCCCCCTCTCTCTTGCTTTTTCTGATCTCTAGGCGCCCCGACTTGAAAACAGACTCAACATCCGAAAAGCAGCCTCGCGCGCATACGACGATAACCACCACTACGGTTTCGACGATCGCTACTACGATTTCGACGACCGATACGACGACTGCGACTACCGCGCATGTGCACGCGACGTTCACGATCTCGTCATCGTCCGAAATCGGAACCGGAGGGGGTTGTCGAGCTTGAGCCCGGGTCGACGACGGGTCGTTGGTTTTAACAATAATGGATCGGGGACGCCTGCTACGCTGTCACTCCAGTTTGCGAGGCCTTCGGATCCGTCGTCGACGATGACTACGGTGGATGAGGAGCGGGAAGGAGCGGGAGTGATACGCGAAGTGAGAGCGATATCAAGAACGGGAGAGCTGGGGGAAAGTGCAGTTGTAGGCACAGGCACAGGACCAGCAGGCGTGCTTGTCACCGTTACGACGTACGTCCACGCCACTATCTATTGCCAAGCACTTGCGGCTGACGACCCCGATTCCAATCCCTATTGTCTAGACCAACACCCCCAATGACGCCACAGCCTGAGTAGATCTTGTTTGATAAAAAATTCGCTCGCCCCTTATCATACGCACGAGAATTATAACTCAACACTATATATGTCCTAACCATTGCATGTATTTTTAAAGGTAGAGAAAACACCCATGGTCCAGAGTGATATTACACGACTGTATAGACAAATCTCGTGCACGAGAGATAATGGTAAAGAAACGATCTGAAATCTTCGGACAAAAAAGAAAGTGATGCGGAGCCGTTCAACCAGGATGAGGATGCCCGTTAGAAGAGAGTGAGTCTACACGTCTATTGTTTTGCCTTGGCAGCCATCTGGATCACACAAAATGTCAGCATTCAAACGCCATCAAGAAACCTCGACGAACCAAGTTGAGAGCAGAACCAGCCTTGAACCACTCGATCTGGCCCTCGTTGAACGAGTGTGCAAGAGGGATTTCCTACGCAAGCGTTAAGATCAACTTCGCCTCATAATGTCGCGAGTACTCACGTCCTTGGAACCATCAAGGTGCTTGGCAACAAGCGTCAAGTTCTTGCCAGGAGCAAATGACTCGAGTCCAAGAATGTCGACCTTGTCATCGGGTTGAACCTTGTCATAGTCCTCAGGGTTGGCAAACGTCAGCGCGAGCATGCCCTGCTTCTTCAAGTTGGTCTCGTGGATACGAGCAAAGGAGCGGACAATGATCGCAAGACCACCAAGGTAGCGAGGCTCGAGCGCAGCATGCTCACGGGAGGAACCTTCGCCGTAGTTGTGGTCGCCAACGACAACCCACTTGATGCCGTGGTCGCGGTAGTAAGCAGCGGTTTGCGGGACACCACCGTATTCACCAGTGATCGAGTTCTTGATCTTGTTTGCCTCGCCGTTCTCGGAATTGATGGCACCGATCAAGCAGTTCTCTAATACCGGGTTAGAATGTGATTCGAACAGAATGACACCTCAACCTACGGGAGATGTTCTGGAGATGTCCACGGTACTTGAGCCAGGGTCCACCAGCACTGATATGGTCCGTCGCTAACCAACATAAATTTGCCAGTACAACAAGGGGTAAAATGGTTCACTTACTGCACTTGCCCTTGACCTTGATCAAGACAGGAAGATCCGTGGGGGTGTTTCCATCCCAAGGCTGGAAAGGCTGAAGAAGCTGAAGACGGTCGCTCGTGGGGCTGACAGCGACGGCAACAGCAGCACGGTCTTCAGGAGGAGGTTGGAAGGTGTCCTGACCAGGGTCATATCCGAGGGGGGGAAGCTCATTGCCAGAGGGATCCGAGAACTTGAAGGACTTGCCATCAGCGCCACTGAGGGTGTCAGTGACAGGGTTGAAGGTCAAGTCACCAGCAAACGCCATGGCGGTCACGATATCAGGCGAGGCGACGAAAGCGTGGGTGGCGGGGTTAGCATCATTGCGACCAGTAAAGTTACGGTTGTAGGAAGTGATGACTGGACAAAGTCAAAAGTATTCCCAGACGATTGAGGAAAGACTCACTCGAGTTGACCTCTCCCTTCTTGACATCCTGTCGGTCCCATTGACCGATGCAAGGACCACAAGCGTTCGCAAGGACCAAACCGCCAACATTCTCGAAAGCGCCAATTTGACCGTCACGTTCGATGGTGGCACGGACCTGCTCAGAACCAGGGGTGATGGTGAACTTGCTCTTGACCTGCAGACCGTGTGCAGCAGCTTCCTTGGCAATGGACGCTGAACGCGACATGTCCTCGTACGAAGAGTTGGTGCAAGACCCAATCAGAGCGACCTTGAGTTCCTGAGGCCAGTTGTTCTTCTTTACCTCTTCAGCAAACTTGGAGAGAGGAGTAGCAAGATCAGGAGTAAAAGGACCGTTAATGTGGGGCTCGAGCTCGGACAAGTTCTGTTGCAAGAAACTAAGAACGTGGCCCAGTCGTCGAGAACACGAATACATACGATATCGATAACCTGGTCGTACTCGGCGCCTTGGTCGGCCTGGAGGTTATGCGCAAAGCGCTGAGCATATTGAGCAATTTCTGAACGCTTCGTTGCGTTCAAGTAATCGACCATGCGGTGGTTGAAGGGGAACAGCGACGTGGTAGCACCAATCTCTGCACCCATATTGCAAATGGTAGCCATGCCCGTGCAAGAGAGGGACTCCACACCAGGACCGCGGTATTCGACAATGGCACCAGTTCCACCCTTGACGGTGAGGATACCAGCAACCTTGAGGATGACATCTTGGGTATGCGGTGAGCGATGGGTGCAAAGATGAGTCAAACGTTCCCACCTTTGGGAGTGGTCCAGCCTCCGATCTTGCCGGTGAGATTGACACCAATTACCTTGGGGCATTTGAGTTCCCAAGGAATATCAGCCATGACGTCGACGGCGTCAGCACCACCGACACCGCAGGCAACCATTCCAAGACCACCGGCGTTGGGGGTGTGCGAGTCAGTCCCAATCATGAGTCCACCAGGGAACGCATAGTTTTCCAAGATGATTTGGTGAATGATACCAGACCCAGGTTTCCAAAATCCGAGACCGTACTGTGTAATTCCCATGATCAGGAACAAAGGGGAAATCATGTTCAATTAAGACGACACCCACCTTGGCAGTGGCGGTGGCCAAAAAGTCATACACCTCCTTGTTGATATCGACGGCGCGTGCCAAATCCTTGACACCACCGACCTGAGCCTCAATCAAGTGGTCACAGTGGACGGTGGTGGGCACGGCGGCGGTGTCCATACCGGCCGACATGAATTGCAAGAGGGCCATCTATGTTACTTAAGCACTGATTAGAATGCAAGGTATAGAATACGTGCGTACTTGAGCGGTCGCATCCTGGCAGGCTACACGCTATGCAACCATGAGTAAAACGAAACTAGGGAATAGCGGCAGACGTACGTCTGGACGAAGTTTGAGGTAGCTGACGCCCCGGACGAGGTCCTGGTTGTAAGGATCATCCAAGTGACCATAAACAATCTTTTCGGACAGCGTCAATGGGCGACGCAGTCTAGAGTCGCACAAAACGTGAGCGGGTGGGACACAAAAACAAATGACCTATTACCTGTCGCGAACGATGGCAAGGTTGTCCTCGATACGCTGGTAGTTTATGTACGCGCCCTTTTCGAGGAGCGACATGGGAACCTTTGTATCACCGATACGTGGTGCGACGGTGGCCATGCCCGCAACGATGCGGCGAACGGTGCGGAAGGCATAACGTGCTCGTGGAGTGAGTGCGAGCATCGTCGACGGAGGAGACCAAAGAATGAAACGTGCTCTGTCCGGCCACTTCCGGAGAGACAGCCTCTATTATACGGCACGTGATTTGTCCGAGCCAATCAGATAATTGCATTTCTAATTTTAACTCCGCCTCGGCCGCTCTATTGCCGACCATCTTCCGGGTCCCGACAGTGGGAGAACAACCTCTCACGAATCGCAATGAGAGCGCACACCGCTAGCGTGAGCGCGGTCGGCCGATATGTAGGCGGTCGTACCTAGCCAACCACAGCCTCAGGCACCCGCCATGGATGAACCTTCTGGAGGTACGCCTTGAATTTGAGTTGCCGCCGGATCATCACACCTTTGTGCGGTCCGTCATCTCCCATGCCACGGCTGCCTGGCCCGACCTGCACAATGACCATGTCCAGAATCACTGACCTGCCAGCGGGGCGCTCTCCAAGGCAATCACTCAGTGGACTGCCTCAAGGAGTCAAAGTAAAGATCGGCTGGCCAGCGCCACGTATGGCGTTAGAAGTGCACAATTATTCCCACCGCGTTCCGCGCTGCGCTCACCGCGCATCGCGCTGTGCGACTTGCGCCCATCGTGCGCACACCATACTGTACACCGCGTTCATTGTTGCGCGTGCCGCGTGTTCACCGCGCGCACAGTTATGTGCACCGCGTTCTGATTTTATTTGTAGGCTCATCACGCACTGGCATACCACATTCAATAAAATATTATACATTGTATCTCTCCTTCAGACTTCAGTTCAACAGTCCGGGGAAGATCTACCGAGCTACCAGGCTCCTGTAAAGACTTTCAAAAGGTCGGAGGTGGTGGTTACCATGACCACAATGCCAAGATGGTCTTGGCTGTGAGATCCGGGGAGCGGGGAACATGTGGCCGATGAAACTGTGTATGAGTTCAAGTTGGCGGTGGGGTGGGACTTCTTCGCTAGTACTAGGGTTCCGCACGGGTGCGGGTAAGGGTCAGCATCTGCAGACCCGCGTACCCGTGACGTGCGTGCCAGCCTGAGTGCACGGCGTGTCGTCACGTCGGGGGGTATGTGCCACAGTCGTCATTACCGCGTCGTTGCCGTATCGTCGTTGTCGTCCATGTCACCAGTGGGCGTCGCCAAGCTGTTTTCGCGTCGCCGTGCGTCGTTGGCCGAATCGTCAAGTCGTCATCGACACGTCGTCACTCCTACTCGACCTCATCGTGTCGTCGCCGTCACGTTTTGTCGGTGCCGTTGGCATCGTCACTGCGTCGTGTTCGTCGTTGTCGTCACGTCGTCGTGGCGTGGTGGTACCAGCACGCCGCGTCGTTGTGTCGTGGCGTCGCGGGGTCGGCATGCGCTGTCCTCACGTCCTCGCGATGTGGGGTGGCACTGTGGGAACTTGAAAGAGGGAGCCTTGAGGGAGTGAGGGAGTGAGGGAGTGAGGAGTGAGAATAGCGGGAACGCACGTGGTCGTCACCGTCCGTCTTCCTTGTCCTCGTCACGCTAGTCATCGAGCCATTGTCGGGTGAGCGTACGCGCGCGTGAGGGAGCGCACAGCATTATTGTCGACGTTGTGCATGAGGGTGGTGAGGGTGCGTGTGTGTGTGAGTCGTCGTCGCA
>JBBPOL010000716.1:0-10738 GCA_038091435.1 Leccinum variabile | reverse complement strand
CCCCCACTGCACACCGCGTGGGCTGATGTCAGGTGTATCTGAACACGACTGCAGGGCATTGAACGTGTCCGACATAAAACTCCGAAATGTGCGTACGTTAGGTTGCATCGATGCAGATGCGAGGCAACGACTCTGACTAAATACACCCACCGGGCCTTCAAGCTTGCTCACTCCATTTTTACAGGATGCGATTATAATCAGCTCAATTCTTTTGATCGGTGTTCACCAAAACAGACGATTACTGCGAGGTACGACCATTGCGATTAAGATTTCGCTGAGATAGTCTGACCCAAGCAACGTGTACAGTTGGCGTTCAATCATCCCCTCGCTAACTTGTACCCCCATTCCCGTTAGCCTCAAGCCGTCGCGTCGTTGGACTAGATACCACATTTGCGACGAATATCGCTAGCATTCAGATAGTATGGGGTTTCTGAGCTGGTTCAAGGGCATACGCTCAGCTTTTCAGTTGAACGACGACGACGTAGTGGTATTGTATGTCTTCTGGACGATGGTTTCCGCGTTGAGATCGCACTGACTTGCAAACCAGACTCTGAGTCACTGACCAAATACACCCGGCGGGCGTGCATCTTTACAGATGCGATTATATTATAATCAGCTCAATGTTTTTGATGATCGATGTTCACCAATTTTCTGCGAGGTACGACCATTGCAAAGTAGGATTTCGCTGAGATAGTCTGACCCAAGCAACGTGCACAGTTGGTACCAAGTCACCCAATTTCATCCCCTCGCAAACTTGTCCCCCATTCCCACTACCTCAAGCCGTTAATTTCTTGGGAATCAAATACCACATTTCCGACGAATCTCGCCAGCATCCAGATAGTATGGGTTTTCTGAGCTGGTTCAGGGGCAAATTTGGTTTAACCTTCCAGTTGAACGACGACGATGTAGTGGTATTGTATGTTTTCTGGACCATAGTTGAGATCACACTGACTCGTAAAGAAGCTTGGTGGGCCCTTCGGAAAGTGGGAAGAGTGCGGTATGGCCATTTTCTTTGCATATCGGTTGAGATTCAACGCCCTCGCAGTTCCTGAACGACGTGACGAAGAGCCGGATTGTTGTTGTTGGTACATGCCTTCGACCCTCCACAAAGACCATAAAAGCGATCAGATGCGAGCTCACCGAAGAAGCGAAGTCTCAGTTGGGGGTCTCTTCACCAAAGAACATTGTATTTGTAGACGCGTTTGCTTTCACACCGGCGGCACCGACCTACACGAAGGGGCAGACAAGGCGATGAGAAACTGGTTGAACAATGCAAAGTAAGGTTTCCTCAGTGTAGTGGACGTAGGTCACATAGCTAAACCCACGGCCCATCTTTTCAGATTGAGGTCCACTCATATGAGCCAGGGTGGCGGGAACAATGCGAGTGTGTTGTTGTGTCGTGATAATACACCGTCATGTACGCATCGTCACGTTGTTGTTGTTGTATCACATTCGACGAGGGCAGGGCGAGTGAGGACGAGAGGCCGCCCAGGGAAGGCAGGGGGACAATGCAAGGGAGGGGTGTCGTTGCGTCAACACGTTGACGTGTCGCCTTGTCGTGCTGTGATACGTTGTTGGCCGTCGTGTTGGCAGGCTAGCCTGCGTCTGTTGCTTTGTCACGCTAGCAAGGAGTTCTGTTTTTCACTGGGTGCGGGTTAGGTTTCTGATACCCGTAGTTTTACGTGTCATTTCCTCAGAGCGCCACGGAGACGAATAAGGATTTGTATTGACAATTAATGGACTTTGGCAGTGGGGGGCGGGGCCATGGAACTATGTACATATTAGAACGCCGCTCCAATGCTAGTAACTCAGAACCTTGCACCATCTCGTCGTTCACAACTTCACATCGCATATTCGAAATTTGGCGGAGGTAAAGAGCGTCCCAGCCCAATTTCTGCTCCATTCATCGAGATGTGTCTCGGAATAGGACCCTTCCTTTTTACTTTTACCGTCGAAGAGACTGCTGGAACGATATTTAATCCTATGCAAGACGACGAGGGGAAGCGCAACCTGCCTTCCCCCTGAACTTCTCTACAGCATCGCGGCCAATGGACCAAGTTGAAGTGCTTACTAGTACACGCCAGTTGAGGACGCGCAACGGGATTTTCCATCGTATTGCGGGTTTACCAGACGAGAGAGAAGGATTCTGAAGGAAGTGATCGGATCAATGAAAAGAGACGATGTACGTACATACAGGTGCCGCCGTCTCGTTGCTGACTAAGCTGCGCTCCCCTTCTCAGACGTTGAGCCTGCAGCGCGCCCTGTCACGCGTCCGTTGAAGTTCTAGTGACCCCGCAAGGCTGATATTACCATCCACTCTTCCTACTTGCTGGATATGCCGCTTCGTTTTCTGCGTCGTCGCGACGGCCACTCCTACCTCTCTGGGAGCAGTTCATGCCATACTCAGCAACTCGGGCTCCCGCATGGCCGCGTCCTCTCAGCCCAATGCCTCCCTTTCCTCCCAGCGCATGGAGTGACGCTCAAAGAGTCTGGAATCCATGAAATGCGTGGCAAGATCGATGCATCATTGAGGACATTCGTATTACAGCACTCTTGACGAGGCCGCCTTGAACAAGTAATTCGTGAGTTCCAAATCGCAAGCTTGCATCAAATGATCAATTTGTATGATGCGCAGCCTGGCCTGCATTTACTCAGTATTTCAAGGGAGGTCATTAAACAGTTGTGCACTGTCACACTCAGTGGACATGCTCACCAATAGGACATACGCTAATACGTTAACTGACGGCCTATGGCACTGATACTTACGAACATTGTAGTACTGCATACGTATCTACCCACGAAATCCAGAAATCATGCGGTACAATTCAACAGGATGATACTCGTCAATCTCCACGCCCACGTCTCAACTGTGAAAACGAAAACGATGAACATCAATTGTCACGTGTATATTTGGTACCGACTCACGAGTTTCATGGGGATGCGAGGCAGACGTATTATACTCTTGAACCAAGTCAACTTCAACTCTTCCATTTGACGCAACTTGTTGTCCACCTGTTCCCGCAGCTTAACGTACTCTTCCTGAAGTTCTGCCAGTGCCTCCGGATCCGAAGCTGCCGCCTTCCTTTCCTTGGCGATCTTCTGTAGAAGCTCCGATTGATTCATGACCAGTTGCTCGAGCTCAGAAAATAGGTGTTTCCCGGCAGCCGTTTCCTTGAGTTTCATTTTCTGCTGGCCCATTTCGTGTTGAAGTTGTAGGGCTCTGCGCTCTTCATCCTTGAAAACGATATCTCGAATAAGCCTCTTCGAACCCTCCATACTCTTGCATTCATACGTCTGTGCTCCCTGTTCGATCATCGTGTTCCAGTACTCCGTCTGGAGCTCTTTCAATCTCGTCTCGCCGACACCTGGGGCAACCTCATCCCACATCGTCGTAGTGAAGTATACTTTGTCTAGGGCGTCATCTCCGCACAGTTTTTCGAACATTCGGAGATTCTTCAGGGGAGTGCCAGCCATGCGGTTGTCCGTTATACGATGAAGATATAGAATCCCGGAGAGCAGTTTTTTTGTGTCGTAACTGCAACGAGAACAGACGTGAGAAACATCCGCTGGTGAGCACAACAATGTCGTTACCTCGAGTTGAGCCACTTGGAAATCATGGTCAGGATGTCGAGATCTGATTTATTTGTATCGTCAAATCCCGGCGTATCCACCAGGACCACGTATCGCCCATTTTCTTTCTCCCAAAATTTAATAGCCTGGACCTTGTTTGTGAATGATCTCATTGAATGGCCGATGACCTTCTTGTCAATTCCACTGGCGGTGCTTATTAACTGCGAGCATGTAAGTAAACGACCTTCAATACACATTGTTCGTCTCACCGAGCTCTTTCCAGCACCTGTTGGACCCATTACACTTGTTGGATTTGAGTCAGACATTTCGCCCGTTGAAACTACGTCACTTACGCAATCACGATGTCGTCCGACCTCAATTCCTCTACACTCACCTCCGCGGGAGCTTCCTCTGCTTCCGGTGGTTCCTCATCCGTCCCTGCGTGGCCCGTGTTCTCATTGGCCTTTTCTTCTTGAGCTTCGTCGGAATGCAGCTCTGCGTCCGACTGAGACCCATCATCCGGAATTTGTTCCCTGCCCTCTTCAGAACGCCCTCCATTTGTCTGATGATAGTGCCCCGCGTCATCCTTGGCCGGTTCTGCAGGGGTTTCCTGGGCCGGAAGGTTCTGCGCAGCCGGAGGGTCTTGCTTCGGGGGCGTCGAGAGTTTCGGATGGTCTGGGGCCACAGGGGGTCTTTGACCTGACTCGATGCAGCTGGTAGAAAACAGTGCGACTACAGCCTTCCAAGCTGTTTCCGAATCGCCCGATCGGAAAAGGTCGGGATGAAGGGAGGTGTCCCATCTCAACACTTTTCTGTGAACTTTGCTCGGGCGGAGGGCACACAACTGCGTCTGGAATACCCCACGGTGACGGTCGATATTTTTGTCTATGCCCTCCGAGTTGTAGAAGACGGCAAGCAGTCTCTCAGGGAGAGCATGAGAGACAACGCTAGGTGGAAGGGTACCGGCAAAGGTACTCAAATGCGGCTGAATGGGTTCGTTTTCTGGGTTGGTTTCAACACTATGCATGTAGATGGTTCCAATATGAGTGGACCTGAAACTGAACAGATGGGCTGTGGGTTTCGCTACATCCACTACGCCGAGGAAACCTTACTTTGCTTTGTTCAACCAGTTGGCCATCTCCTTGTCTGCTCCTTCATGTTGGTTGGTGCCGCCGGTGTGAAAGGAAGGTGTGTCTACGAATACGATGTTCTTTTGTGAAGAGACCCCCAACTGAGGCTTCTCTTCTTCGGTGAGTTCGCGTCTGATCGCTTGCGGGGTCAATGTGGGGTGTCGAAAGTTTGTACCAACAACTTCAATCCCGCTCCTCGTCACGGCGTTTAGGAACTGAAAGGGTATTAAATCTCAACTGCTATGCAGAGAAAATGGCCATACCGCACTCTTCCCACTTCCTGAAGGGCCCACCAAGCTGGTTTGGGAGTCAGTGCGATCTCAACGCGGAAACCATCATCCAAGAAACATACAATACCACTACATCATCGTCATTCAACTGGAAGGTTGAACCGAGTACGTCCTTGAACCAGCTCAGAAATCCCATTCTATCTGGATGCTAATCGTCGCAAGCGTGGTATCTGTTTCCAAAGAAAACGGCGGTTTGAAGCCAGCAGGAATATTGGGAGTACAAGTTTGCAAGGGGATGAAATTGGGTGAAAACTGTACACGTTGCTTGGGTCAGACAATCTCAGCGAAATCTTGCAACATTGTGGTCATGCATAGTAACATACCTCGCAACAGTCGTCTATTTTGGAAATTTGGATGCCTTGCCGCAATCTTGCATAAATGCAGTGAAGAGGCCCATTGAATGATGAGTCAACGCAATTAATTGAAGTCGCTACATAATGCGTTGGCAGGCATTGAACGTGTTCGATAGAAAGCTCCGCAAGGCGTACTATTAGGTTGCATCGTTGCAGACGCGAGGCAACGATTCACTATCGGAGATCTGTTTTCCAATGCATTGACCAATTATGGTAATAGCGGCTGCCAGCCTGGGCCCAAGTTGCTCACTGCCGCATTTTTACAGGAATAATAATCAGTGCTTTTGATCGGTGTCCACAAAACAGACGTTTGCTGCGAGGTACGACCATTACAAAGTATGATTTTGCTGAGATAGTCTGACCCAAGCAACGTGTATAGTTGGTACCAAGTCACCCAGTTTCATCCCCTAGTAAACTTGTACCCCCATTCCCGTCAGCCTATCGCTTCGTCAGACCAGATAATATACTTGCGACGAGTCTCGCTTGTATCCAGATATTATGGGGTGGTGGAACTTGTTCGGCATATTCGCTTCAACCATCCAGTTGAACAACGACGACGTAGTGGTATTGTATGTTTTCTGGACCATAGTTTCTGCGTTGAGATCGCGCTAACTAGAAAACCAGCTTGGTGGGCCCTTCAGGAAGTGGGAAGAGTGCGGTATGGCCGTTTTCTCTGCATAGTAATTGAGATTCAACGCCCTTTCAGTTCGTGAAAGACGTGACGAAGAGCGACATTGTTATTGGTGGCAAAAACCTTCGGCCCACCACAAAGATCCCACAAGCGATCAGATGCGAGCTCACCGAAAAAGCGAAGTCTGTGTTGGGGGTCTCTTCACAAAAGAACATCGTATTCGTAGACACGCCTTCCTTTCACACCGGCGGCAACGACCATCACGAAGGAGCAGATAGGGAGATGACCAAGTGGTGGAACAAAGCATTGAAGTAAGGTTTCCTCAGCGTAGTGGATGTAGCGAAACCCACGGTCCATCTGTTCAGATCTGGCAGGTCCACTCGTATTGGAATCATTTACATGCATTCAATTTCAACCGACCCGACCAAAGTATCCTTTCAGCGGCATCTGAGTGCCTTCGCCGGTACTCTTCTGCAGAGTAATGTCGCTTATCCTCTCCCTGAGAGACTGCGTGCCGTCTTCAGCTACTCTGAGGACAACATAATTTCCAAAGAAAAAATCGACCGTCACAGTGCAGCGTTCGCGAAGCAGTTGGCCCCCCCTAACTCCATTCACGGAAAAGCGGTGGAATGCTCCCTCAGTCCAAACCATTTCCATTTACGACCGACGGGCGTTCTGGAAAAAGATTGGAAGGCCGATTCGGAAACAGCTTGGGAGGCTGTAGTCGCATTGTTTTCTACATGAAGTTTTTGCAGCTGAAAAAAGTCCTTGAACTAACTCATTCCAAGTCCTGTCACCTTGCCGTTTCTGCGTGTGCAAAACTAGTAGTAAATAATTTACGTAACTTGCTTCGCTATCTCCTTTAAAATTCACATCCTTCTAGTCCGAGTTCGTAAGTATTACTACATAATGTTGTGAAGTCGGAGGCCTGAGATTTACTGTACTTATCGTAGCACTGCTTGTGCGCCATGTACAGTACTACATCGGATGTGAACTTCGGGAACAAGACACCGCACATTGCGGGAAATAAATAACATCATAGTATATCATACCCGCGACTGCAGTCGCGACGGTACTCGCGGCTCAGCTTAAAAGAGGGACAAGGCGGCAGGGAATGAGACGAAGGGGTCAGCCTAGTACTTGCGCGTACTACCAATTCTAGATGGTGGCGTCTGATTCTTTCCCAACTTTCTTACCAACTTTCTTACTGGGCAATGATCTCATGGGTGTCAATGTCACGGTAATACTAGTTCCTACTAGTAAGAGGTTTACAATGCGTCAGAATGCAGGTTAGTGGTATTGTAAGTTAACGAATCGCTCAAGTGAATTATAGGGATCATAGATACTGCGTGCATGCATGTTATGGCGACCGGCACCTACGAGTCCAGAGACGGGACCGTACCAGGATATTACTACCAGCCCAGCCCATGGACTACAAGCGAATACAGACATGATCCATCGAATCGTGGTTGTCAAGTGTGGTCTGCTATCTCTTCATTCCTCTTCAGGAAAGGCGGATATCCCACATTCACATTTATTCTGCAGCAAAGGTAAGTGAACGTTCGGGTCACCCAGAGCAATGGGCGCACCAATGTTGAAATATCATGCAGTACATTCAGCTGATTGTCGAGACATGTAATGGCATGAGTATGGTTGATTGAGAGCTTAAACTTAAATTTGATACGCGGTCAGCGAGAGTTGTGTAAGTTTTTGAAGATAATCATACATTGGGCTTATCGTAGATCTCCTTGATCGAAGTGATGCATGCCTTGATCACTCCGATATCCTCATCTTGCAGGAAGAACGGTGCAGCAGGATTCCGCTTCGTAATATTCATGACGAGGTTTTGGAGACCAATGAGGCTCCTGAAATGATTTTAATTATATTAGCATTACTTTCGTGGTAGTCATTCGAGCTGACGTACTCTTGGAAAGAGACCAATGGTTTCTTCATGTCTTTGGGTAGCTTAGATTGCGCTGCATATTGAACTATCCCTTGAAGCAGCCATCCAGAACCCTCCAACACATGACCGATTGCATGGTGCGTGCCGCCCCCGCCCATCCTCTGTAGGTCGCTCAGAATGGCGCTAAGGATCGAAATTGGGCACTGACCTCGATGTGCTGAGCAATGTGCAAGACAGTTGTGATTGATTTTCGGAGCACAGTGTTAGATATAATGTCCGCCATTGGAATGACCTGCCTCAGCCCAGAGACCATCGTCTGGAGTGTATTTCGGCGACCATTAGGCTGGCAGCCCGAAGAAGCGCCCCAAGCCAAAGATGCAGAATTAGAAGAGAAAACGCTTGACGTATCTGTCGAGTTCGACACTGGAGACATAAAGCTGGGGGATGCAATCGACTTCTGACTAGAGTTCCTACGGAGGGGACGGGACGGTCGACTATCGAAGGTGTGTCTGGGACCAGTTGTTCGACGAACCCCGACAAGCAACTTTACCCAGACTTTCTTAAAATCTTCTACAAGGGATCGGAGCAACGTGGTCGCCGCCGTGGTCTTTTGAAATGGCATATGGTGGTCGACCATTTCCTCTTGAATTTTCAGTGGCCTGAGCGTCGGGCGGGGTGGTTTCAAGTCTAAGCGATTGATGATCTCCCAAGCTGACTCCGAGGTTCTGTGAAAACGACAGGTGCGCGAACCGAGGGATATCATATCCTGCCAGAAGTCGGATACCAGCTGCTTTTCCCTCATTTCGCCAACCGACACGTCTTCAACCTCGTCCCACATTGTAGTAACGAGGAGAACATTCTTCATGTTTTCGGCGCCACACAAGTCCTTGAATACTGCTAGATTTCTCCTGGGCGTTCCTGCCATTCTGTCGTCCGTGATACGGTGAAGATAAAGAAGACCAGAGAGCTTGTTCTTGTTCTCGTAGCTGTGAGCGTGGAGTCAAATCAAATCTCGCTCGTAACTCTAGGAACCACTCACGTCTTCTTCATCCAGTCGGCTATGATCCTTAGAATCTGGGAGTCAGAAAGGTGTGTATCGTCGAATCCAGGTGTGTCGACCAAGATAATATTCCGACGACCGTCAGGATGCCGACACCGAACAGGCTGTACTATCCGTGTCTTGGATCTCAAGCCGTTGCCTATTTCGGCTACCCTCCCTCCAGCCACGTCGTTCACGAACTGTGAACCCATCAGTCTCATTGAAGCGTAGGATACCTTTTGAACTGACTCACTGAACTTTTGCCCACTCCAGTGGGTCCCATGACACTGATGGAATGGATCGTAAGCAAAATAGGGCGTAAATTTGGAAGCACATACGCAATCACAATGTCATCCTGGTTGATGGAGCGGCTCCAGTCAAAAGCCATGTTCTAGTTTGAAGGGGGATGGGGAAAGGATGTTTGGTGGGGAAGTCTACGGGACAAAGGGCGAACTGAACGAGAGTAATAACGGTCTGTTGGGCGACTACCCCTAATTAAGCGCTGAGATACAGTCTAAGAACTCAAGATTACGTTCGAGCGCTTTGCGCTTCGGTATTCATTTACGCCCAACGAAGTCAGTCGTTTAATATGCCGATTGACATTCCTCAACCAGGGACCGAAAGTTGCGCAAGAATAACACTCTATCTGTTATGCGGTGGGTTAAATTGGAATACGAAGTGTGTGACTGATGGCCTTAAGGAGCGTGAACCCTGTGGAGATCCAATGAATGCACATATCAGCGCGTCAACCCAGTCAAGCTAAAGATATTCACCCATTTGAGCGTGAAACCCCGATTTCCGAATTCTAGTACTTCTGCTAGTCAAAGTGCGACCAATGATGCGTACGACACAAGGTTGTACTGTCACTCAGGCTGAGGAAAAGCTTTCCTCGGGTTACAAGCCCGTCATCCTGAATATATATTTCCAATCGTCTTTTTTAGCGCACTGCAGCCACCACGCTCTCTAAAGCCAGATTTAGCCGAGGCTCCACCTTGCGCCGACTGAGATTGACCTCCTTATTGCGCCCCACCCTATGACATAGACGGTTTGATGCCTGCTTCCATTGCAGAAGTTTCATTATCAATTACACGCGAAGATAGCATGTACCACCAGGCCAAGACGTGTTTGATCCAGGGTGCTTCCGTTGACGAAGGAACGACGTCATCGGAACGGGTTTGCTTTCCCAGAGTACTTCGCAGATAATATATGCGCCTTAGACCTGAAAGCTATAACAGTTCGGTCAGATTCTTCTGTGACACACATCATTAATGATCACTTACGCGAACCCTGTGAACCGATTCCAGCACCTTCATCTGTCAGGTTGGATCATGGCTATGTACCTTCACCACGGAATGCGTTTGGTCATTCGGCCAGGCTACTAGCTCTCTATGTAATCAGACAAACTGTGGAAGCGATGAAGTGAACTGTGAACATCACATCTCGGTTCCCAATTCCACAGCGGACTTACCGAACAATGCAGGCCGAAAACGAAACTTGTCACAAACGAGGCAGAAGGCACCCCCGTGTAATGCGCGCTAATTTTCTCCCTAGAGCGGTGAAGTGGAGGCCACGACTCGAAGACGAGGCTGACCGGTTGGCGCCAACTTCAAGAACTTCTTCGTCGCCTGCAGTGTGGCAGTAATAACGTGAGAAAGTTACCGTGTCTGCTTTCAGAGCCGCAGCGGCCAACCTGAAGTTAACCATTTGATCTCGATCAGCCGATAGATCAGTGGCATTCGGCTGCCGTGGGCCCACTGGCATCTGCTGTGTATTTTCCCAGCCGAAATCAATGAAAGTTGGCTCGAATGAATCAACTTCATTC
>JBBPOL010000714.1:0-10753 GCA_038091435.1 Leccinum variabile | reverse complement strand
AGGGTTCGACGTTCCTCCATTTACAATGTCTATCAAAGGTGATGAAAAGGAGACCATTGAAAGCGGAATATACCCAGAAGCGGGTGGACCCTCTCCCCGTATCGTCACGGTTGACCGGAGGGACACAAACCTGATCGAAATCGAAAATCAAGAAGATGTGTTTTCGGTCGCGTTCCTCGCCGGCGGGAAGGAGGTCATAAGCTGTGACAGAGCAGGGATGATCCGACGATGGCGAGTGGAAGATGGCGCGGAGGTAGGAATGTTAATGGATGCTGGAAGGTCCGTGAACAATCTCGTCGTGTCACGAGACGGCAAGTGGGTGGTGGCTGGGACGAGGAATGGTCAAGTGATTGTGTGGAATTCGACGAGCTTCGAAAAGGAAATCGACTTCAAAGCACACGACGATGTGGTGAAGGGTGTGAATATCTCATCCGACGGGACGAAAATCACGACTGGATCGAGTGCCGCGATGGTCAGTGTCTGGTCGTTTCCTACGTTGCAGCGACTGCTCGGGCCATTCCGACACAAAAACAACTGGTTGGGTGACACGATCAAATTCTCTCCGGACGGCAAATTTATTGCAACTGCCACGTGGAAGGAGTCCGTTTGGATCCACGACATTCTCGATGGCACACTCCTCGCAGACTTTCCAATCAAAGTACCATACGCGTATTACAATGAATCCCTCGCCTGGACGGGCGATGGAAAACACGTCTATGCCTTGTCTGATGATGGCAACATCCACTGTGTCGACGTGTCCTCCAGCACGATGCTCTCGCAATGGTCTATTCACAGCGACGTCAAACCAATGTGCATCACACTAGCATGCGACGGGTCATGCATAGCAGTCTCTGCCAATTCATCGGTCTCGTTCTGGGACACTACAACACATCAACAAATCGGACCTGTCATTGACTACCCCCATGATGTCTTGTCCATGGCCATCTCGGAAAACTACGATATGGTGACCGCGGGTGGGAAGACAATCACGCTCCGTAGTTTGCATGGTGTTCTGCCACTATCATACCTCAACCATGCGAGTATTTGTCTTTTGAATTGACGTTGTTATCTGAGACCACTGTGCTGACGTCCAACATTCAACAGAAAGAACTTGTCGAATCCCATTCAGACAGTGATGTTGACTTATTGGAGGTATGAGTTTGTTCCTTTCCTGTTTGAAACATGCCATCATACGGCGCAGGTAGAGCTCCCACCCACAACGCCCACGGCTGACGATCATTTCAACTATGACGAGGTTTGTGATCAATTCATTCCAACTTTGCTGCCCTGTTGACGGTACGGCAGGCTCCCTCACCGGCCTCGTCAATTCATCATGAGGACCAGCTGCCACTCCCTGTCTCATCCCAATCCACATCACAGTCTCCAGTCCACCTCATAACCTCCACCCCAGAGATTCATTCAGAGAAGCTTAACAATAGTGTGCTGCCGTCTCGATTCCTTCGGATTTTTAGGTGGAAAAAGAGTATCAGAGAACCTACAGTCTCGTCGCCTCGTTGCCTTGCCGGCATTCAATCCAGGTCAACAGAGAACGCGAATGCCTCGAACAGAGAATTTTCGACAATGGCCAAAGCTCAAGGTATACCAGTGAGTGCTCTTTGAAGTGAACCCGGTTCGTCTAAACTATCCTTTTAGCGAACGGTCAGAAGGATTGGGGAACCGGTAGGTGTTTGAAATTGTCCATTGCGCCCACTAATGTCATCGTTTATCCGTTACAGAAGAAGAAGAAGAAGAAAAAGTCGAAAGCCAAGCCTCGTGCAGATGGAGACCGTGACCATGGCACTAACACTGGAGGTCGTCCTCCGAATCCAGGGCCGTCGAACGACGTAGCTCTTCCGTCAAATGCAAACGGTGATCACGGTGGTAGCACTAGCACCGGACGTCCACCGGATCCGAAGACAGCGAGCGAGGTAGGTCGTCCGTCGGCATCGGCCACATCGTAGGAACTTATGTTGTACAAGGCACCACACGCAAAAGATATAGGTCAATCCTCGACTCAGAGAATCTATTTGAGCGTGCGCCCACTTTCCTTGAGCACATGTTGCGAAACTCACAGCAAGCATTAGGAAGACTCAGAGAACTTCAAGCTTTCCATTTTGTTTCCCAAGTGGTTGTGTTGCTGCTCATCGGAGACGAAAGAAGAAGAATGATACTATGGGTAATATATTATGGTCGATGATTATGTGCTTGAGCAGTACATTGCTCGTCTTCGAACCTCTTCGAGCTCAAGGGCGACTTGAAGTGGTTGCAGAACAAGAAAGGAGGGGAGTCTCCGTGCGAGTGCGGAAAACTCTGCACGAGGATGCCTTTCCAGACTTCGACAAGAACTATAAGCTGACGCGGTACGCGTTGAGCGAGTGATGGCTCTGGCGCTGCAACCTCCCTTGGCTGATGCGAGCAGGCCAAGTTTTTGCAGCGGTTGGCGGATAAGCTGAAGTATTTCAACGAGTATCCGAAACGCGAGTGCGGGGATGGACTCGGGGTCGCTAGTAAAGGGGTTGGTTGTGAAGCCATCCGAGGCGTCGTTGCAGTGAGTCGCTGTGGTGAAGGATTTGGTTGTGTGTCGGTTGGATACTTTTCTTTTCTCTCGTTTCTTTTGTCTTTCATCCTGTTTTCCATTTTCTTCTGTGTGGATTATCTGCACCGTGTTCGTCCTACAAGTTTTCTGTTCCTTTTCACTTCCAATCTTTCGTCGACGCTATCGATTGGAATGCCATAGCAGAGGTTGACTTCGAATCTTTGCAATCTCTCGCCAAGCTTTATGAAGCTGGTCAACGTTTGGCATGCCAAGGAGGTCTGAGGTGAATGGTGGCACCGCAGAAACAATCCACAGTACTACTTGCAAGCGAACACTGCGTAGCTCCTGTATACATATAGTTGCCGACGCGCGATCACTTGATGATGATCAGTGCGACGACAAAGCGTGCAATGGACAGAGTGCACTTAGAGCGTATCTGATTATTTGCATGATGCGAGCCTTTCCGGTCACCCACGAGCTTTTTGTCATCAGAACCCATTGAGCGGACTTGTGCCCTGCACAATTCAATGAGCAGCACGGACCGGTGCGAGCGGTTGAGTCTCTCTATTGCTGACGACCCTCTGGATGGTCCTAGGAGCCTCTGCCTGGGATTCTTTTCCTCTGATCGCCTCAACACGGCAATCTCGAATTATCGCGTCTCCGATTTCGTCTCATCGTCATTGTCCGTTTCCAACGTTAGCTTCGCATGAAGAGTCCATGACGCACATTGACCAGAATACATGGTGACTCGGACGCGGAAAGCGTGAGTTGATGGTTTGAAAGCAGCACAATCATTCGTGGGACGCTGAGTAGGATCTCAGGCAGTACTTGGTAGGCAAATTTCATTGACGATATTATGTAGCTAGTCAGGGAGAAAATCGACGAACCTCTCCAAACTCCAAAGTCTCGCGATGTTATCAATGATGATAAAAAAACGAGGCCATCCAAAGCAGAATATGAGAAACAAGCGACGACACTGGCGGACCCTCCCCGTATTGTCATGGTTGGCCAAAGGGAAGCAAAGTTGATCAAAACCGATCATCCGGATGATGTGGTTTCGATCGTGTTTCTCGCTAGCAGGAAGGAGGTCGTGAGCGCTGGCGAGGAAGGGAATATTCGACGTTGGCGAACGGAAAACGGCGTGGAGGCAATATTGGATGTCGGAAGCTTTGTCAATGATGTCGTCGTGTTACGGGATGGCAAGTGGGTTGCGGTAGGGACGGAGAGTGGTGTTTTGGTGTTGTGGAATTCGACGAGGCGAACAAATTCGGTGAATGCAAATAGGCGAAGGAAAGCGCCAATTGCACAGCCTGATGTTGACACGCACAGGTTCTCCTTTTTTTTCTCCGCTTAGCGCTGATCGCTGGAAGCCCAGTATACTTGCCAAGAGACGGTGAGTATGTCGACAAAACATTCGAACGACATTGAACGAGAACAGAATTTGAAGGGTTCAACGTTCCTCTAGTCACAATGTCTTTCAAAGGTGATGAAAACGAGGCCATTGAAAGCGGAATATACCCAGAAACGAGCGACGACACGGGTGGACCCTCCCCCCGCATAGTCACGGCTGACCAGAGGGAAGCAAACCTGGTCACAATCGATCATCCGGATGATGTGATCTCGGTCGCGTTTCTCGCCGGCGGGAAGGAGGTCGTGAGCGGTGGCGAGGAAGGGAAGGTTCGACGATGGCGAGTGGAAGATGGCGTGGAGGTAGGAATGCCAATGGATGCTGGAAGCATCGTGTTTAATCTCGTCGTGTCACGAGACAGCAAGTGGCTGGTGGCTGGGACGGACAGTGGTCGAGTTGTGGTGTGGAATTCGACGACCTTCGGAAAGGAACATGACTTCAAAGCACACGACGAGGCTGTGGGTGCTATGGACATCTCAGCAGATGGGACGAAAATCGCGACTGGATCGGTTGACAGGACGCTCAGTGTCTGGTCGTTTCCCACGTGGGAACGACTGCTCGGGCCTTTGGAACATGATTGCAACGTGGCCACGGCCAATTTCTCACCGGACGGCAAATTCATCGCAACTGCCACGTGGTTTTGCGAGTCTGTCCGGATCTACGACAGTCTCGATGGCACCCTCCTGAAGGACTTTCCAATCAGAGTCGACTCGAATTTCAACGCATCCCTCGCCTGGACGAGTGATGGAAAGCAACTTTTCGCATTATCTGGTGATGTTCACTGTCTGGACGTGTCCTCCAAGATGGCACTCTCGCGACGGTCTATTCACAGTGCCCGCAGTCCAATGTGCATCACACTAGCATGCGACGGCGCATGCATGGCTGTCTCTGCCGACTCATCGGTCTCATTTTGGGACACTACAACAGATCAGCAAATTGGACCTGTCATTGAATATCCCCATCCCATCTGGTCCATGGAAATTTCGGAAAACTATGATATAGTGGCTACGGGTCCGGAGACAATCACGCTTCGCAATCTACATGGTGTCCTGCCACCATCATACCTCAAGGATGTGAGTATACCCGCTCTGAAACAGGTTATCTAAGTCCACTGTCCTGACGTCCAACGTACATCAGAAAGAACTCGTCGAATCCCATTCAGACAGTGATGTTGACTTACTGCAGGTGCTAGTTCATTCCTGTTCCTGTTCGAAACATGTCATCATACGGTGCAGGTTGAGCTCCTACCCACCGTGACGACGCCCATGGCTGACTCGGACGATCGGTTCAACTACGACGAGGTTTGTGATCAATTCATCCTCACTTCGCCGCCATGTTGACGCAGCACGCTACGGCAGGCTCCCTCACTGGCATCGTCTGTTCATCATGGGGACGAGGTGCCATCGCCTGTCTCGTCCCACTCCACATCACAGCCTTCAGTCCATCTCACGACTACCCCAGAGATATGTTCAGAGAAACGTAACGATAGTGGGCCGTTGCCTCGATTCCTTCGAACGTTAAGAAAGTGGAAGACGAGCATCAGAAAACCCACTGTCCCTGAGCTTGCCAGCATTCAATCCAGGTCAGCAAAGAACATGAATGCCTCGAACGGAGTATTTTCGACAATGGCCAAAGCTCAAGCTATACCAGTGAGTGCTCCTCGAAAGGCTAATGGATCATGGATGTGCTTCGTCTAAATTATAATCTTAGCGAACGGTCAGAAAGACTGAGGAACTGGTAGGTGTTCAAAGTTGTCCATTTGGCTCGCAGATCTAATTGTTTATCTTTCCTTGCAGGAGGGAGAGAAGGAGGAGGAGAAGGAGAAGGAGAAGAAGGAGAAGAAGGAGAAGGAGAAGAAGAAGGAGAACGCCAGACCTCATGCGGGCGGGGGCCCCAAAGGTAGTATCGACACTGGCGGTCGTCCTCCGAATTCAGGGCCATCGAGCGACTTAGCTCTTCCTTCAGATATGAACGGTGACCACAGCGGCAGTGCTAGCCCCGGATGTCCTCCGGATCCGACGCCAGCGAGCGTGGTAGGTCGTGCGTCGGCGTCGATCACATCGTAGGAACTCACGCCATATAAGGCACAACAGGCAAAAGATGCAAGTCGACCCTCAACTCGGACAATTCATTTGAGTGTGCGTGCACTTTCCTTGCGCACATGTTGCGAAACTTACAGCAGGCATCAGGAAGCATCAGGGAAGGCCAAACTTTCCATCATGTTTCCCAAGTGGTTGTGTTGCTGCTCGTTGGAGATGGAAGAATGATGATTTTGAGGTCGTAATGATATGTCATGCAACGTCTTTATCTACTACACCAGATTTCCAGTGTGTGGTCGATGATCAAGTGCCCCTGCAGCGTTAACTCGGTTGCTGGGAAACCTGTCCGTGATTGTCCTCTCCACGGCACTCCTCGAATCGCTACGGATGCACCGATGAACGTCCCCAAGGAGAAATAATGAGAAAGCTGGTAAGGAATGACGCGGTCGCTGCTCACAGGATGGTGATCACCGCCCTGCGCCGTCCAACCGGTGATCCATCGATCACCTCAGATCTCGAGATCCTTATGTATGCTCGCATGCGCATGTATATCGTGCCATTCTAACTAAAATCATGATGCAATCGCGGTGAACCTAGTCAAAAGGGGGAACTCTACCTCTCCACACGAGTGCGGATTCCGGAAGACACTGGACAAGAAATTCTTCATTCTTTCCACCAAGGAACTGTTTGTCTGGTGGTCACCGTCGTTACAGAGTGTGAGTCTTGTCGGAATGCATATCTCGGCGAGACTACGCACGCCGCCTCCGCCCGCTCCGTCGAGCCTCTCGTGTTCATCTTGGTACGCGTAAGGGGGTCTGAGGCACTCCCACCATGCATCGCCCCAAAGACCGCATGCACAGTCATTTACCCCCTCGAAGTGCCTGCGAGCATCCACGCGACCGTCGTATGCACGGTCAACTTGGGGATGGAGGTCGTCTTCTCATCTTTTCCTTCGCCCTCGTCCGATTCGTCTCATTTGTTCGTAGGCTGTGGTCGGTGTTGAAATATGGACGTCGTTTCCCCGTAGGATCTGGGTGCACGTCCGTATGAGGGTATCGCTAAAGGCTGTCCGCCTCAGTCGTTCTTATCACTACTAGGATGGCACCTCGAATAATCGCGTCTCCGATCTCGTCTGTATCATCATTTTCCCATTCAGACGAGAATGGTTTATCCTCGCATGAAATGTGACGACGCACACCAACTAGAATAAAAGTAAAAAGCTGACGCGGACGCGGTTAAGCATGAGTCGATGGATTAAAAGCAGCACAATCATTCGTGGGACGCTGAGTAGGATCTCAGGCAGTGCTTGGTAGGTAAATTTAATTGACGGTATTATGTAGCTAGTCAGGGAGAAAATCGACGAACCTCTCCAAACTCCAAAGACTCGCGATGTCGTCAATGATGTTAAAAAAAACGAGGCCATCCAAAGCAGAATATGAGAAACGAGCGACGACACTGGCGGACCCTCCCCGTATTGTCACGGTTGGCCAAAGGGAAGCAAAGCTGATCAAAATTGATCACCCGGATGATGTGGTTTCGATCGTGGTTCTCGCTAGCAGGAAGGATGTCGTGCGCGCTGGCGAGGAAGGGAATATTCGACGATGGCGAACGGAAAACGGCGTGGAGGCAATGTTAGATGTTGGAAGCTTTGTGAATGATCTTGTCGTATTACGGGATGGAAATTGGGTGATGGTAGAGACGGAGAGTGGTGAAGTGGTGGTGTGGAATCCGACGAACGAATTCAGTGAATCCAAATGGGCAAAGGCCCGGGAAAGCGCCGAGTGCACAGCCGGATGTTGACACAGGTTCCTCCTTCTTTCCTCTGCTTAGCGCTGATGCCTAGCAGCCCAGCATACTTGCCAAGAGACCCTGACGGTGAGCATGTCGACAAAACATTCCAACGACATTGAACGAAAATAGAATTTGAAGGGTTCGACGTTCCTCTAGCCACAATGCCTATCAAAGGTGATGAAAAAGAGGCCATTGAAAGCGGAATATACCCAGAAACGGGCGACGACACGGGTGGGCCCTCTTCCCGTATCGTCACGGTTGACCAAAGGGACGCAAAGCTTATCAAAATCGATCATCCGAATAGGGTGTTTTTTGTCGCGTTTCTCGCCGGCGGGAAGGAGGTCGTGAGCGGTGACGAGGAAGGAAAGATTCGACAATGGCGAGTGGAAGATGGCATGGAAGTAGGAATGCCAATAGATGCTGGAAGCTCGGTGAACGATCTCGTCGTGTCACGAGACGGCAAGTGGGTGGCGGCTGGGACGGCGAGTGGTCAAGTTGTGGTCTGGAATTCGGTGACCTTCGAAAAGGAAATCGAGTTCAAAGCACACGACGAGGCGGTGTGGGCGCTAGACATCTCTACCGACGGGGCGAAAATTGCGACTGGATCGAATGACAAGACGGTCATTGTCTGGTCGTTTCCCACGTTGGAGCGACTGCTCGAGGCTTTGGAACACGACAACTCGGTGGCCGCAATTAAATTTTCTTCGAACAGCAAATTCATCGCAACTGCCACGTGGGCTCACGAGTCCGTTCGGATCTACGACAGTCTCGATGGCACACTCCTCAAAGACTTTTCAATCCAAGCCAACTCGACATATAACAAATCGCTCTCCTGGACGGGCGATGGAAAGCAACTTTTTGCATTGTCTGATGATGGTATCCTCTGTCTCGATGTGTCCTCCAAGACGGCGCTGTTGCAATGGTCTATTCACAACGACGACAGTCCAGAGTGCATCACACTAGCATGCGATGGAGCATGCGTAGCAATTTCTGGCGACTCGTCGGTCTCATTCTGGGATACTACAACGCAACAACAGATTGGATCTGTCATTGACTACCCCCATCGCGTCACGTCCTTTGAAATCTCTGCAAACTATGATATGGTGACTGCAGGTCACAAGACAATCATGCTCCGCAATTTGCACGGTGTCCTGCCACCATCATACCTCAAGGATGTGAGTATATTCATTTTGAGTGACGTTGTTATCTGAGACTACCGTCCTGACATCAGAAAGAACTCGTTGAATCCCATTTGGACAGCGACGTTGACTTGCTGGAGGTATGAGCTTATTCCTTTCCTATTCGAAACATGCCATCATACGACACAGGTCGAGCTCCCTCCCACGACGCCCACAGCTGATGATCAGTTCAACTACGACGAGGTTTGTGATCAATTCATTCCGACTTCACTGCCGTGTTGATGCTGCGGAAGGCTCCTTCGCAGGCGTCGTCTGCTCAACATGAGGACCAGGTGCCACTGCCTGTCTCATCCCACTCCATATCACAGCCTCCAGTCCACCTCATGACCTCCACCCCAGATATACGCTCAGAGAATCTTGAAGATAGTATACCACCGTCTCGATTCCTTCGGATTTTTAGGTGGAAGAAGACCATTAGAGAATCTCCGGTCTCGTCGCCTCGTCGTCTTGCCGGCATTCAATCCAGGTCAGCAGAGAACGCGAATGCCTCGAACAGTGCATTTTCGACAATGGCTGAAGGTCGCCGTAAAGCAGTGAGTGCTCCTTGAAGTGAACCTGGTCCGTCTAAACTATCATCCTAGCGAACGGTCACAAGGCTTGGGAAATCGGTAGGTGTTTAAAGTTGTCCATTGGGCCCACAGATTCCATCATTCATCTTTCCTTGCAGAAGAAGAAAGAGAAGAAGTTGAAAGCCAAACCTCGTGCGAGCGGAAGTCGTCCGAATCCAGGGCCATCGAGCGACGTCGTTCTTCCATCAGATGTGAACGGTGACCACAGTGTTAGCACTAGCACCGGACGTCCTCCGGATCCGAAGCCAGCCAGCAAGGCAGGTCGTTCGTCGGCGTTAACCACATCATGTAAGACACAACCCGCAAAAGATACAGATCAACCCTTGACTCAGAGAATTCGTTTGAGTGTGCGCCCACTTTCCTTGAGCACATGTTCCGAAACTTACAACAAACCTTAGGAAGAGTCAGGGAACATCAAGCTTTCCATTATGTTTCCCAAGTGGTTGTGTTGCTGCTCGCCGGAGACGGCAGAAGAATGATACTTATAGGTAATATACTATGGTGGATGATCATGTACTGCGAGGAATGTCGTGTCTGTAAGGATAAAACTTGTGACCGTGATCTCTCTCGATGTGGGAGATATGAGAGGAATCTCTTCGAGCTCAATAGCAAGGGCGACTTGGAGTGGTTGCAGAACAGGAAAGGAGGGGAGTCTCCATGCGAGTGCGGAAAACGCTGGACGAGAACGCCTTTCCAGACTCTGTCTGGTGGTCATCATCGTTACTGAGTATGACTCTTGTCGGAACGCATGCCGTGGCGAGACCACGCGGGTCAGCGAGCACCCACACCACCTTCGTCTACTACGTCGAGCCCTCGTGCCTACTAGGCATACCCACCATTTATCGCCCTGAGCACCGCACGCACACTGTTCCTGTTCGTGGTCAGCGACGTGTGCCCCGTCGAAGTGCCCGCGAGCATCGACCGTGTGCACGGTCAGCTTGAGGATGGAGGTGCGCGCCGCCGGGGGTACGTCCCCATCTCCTCCATCTCCATTTCCTTCGTCGTCGTCGTGTTCTTCCAGCATTTGGTTCTTCGGCTGCGGTCGGTGCTGCTGAAACGTGGGCGTTGTCGACTCGCAGAATCCGGGTGCACGTCCGCACGAAGGCATCGCCAAAGACCGACTGCCTCGCCTGGTTCGTGTGTTTGCCTCTCGAACGCAGGGGACGATCGTGTGCTGACGGTGGTGGAGGGAACTGGGACCGGGTTGGCTG
>JBBPOL010000713.1:0-10766 GCA_038091435.1 Leccinum variabile | reverse complement strand
ACCACTGTGCATCGTTATCGTCACGCCGACGTGGCGTGGTGCTGTCAGCACGCCATGTCAGCGTGTCGTTGTCGACATTGCGGCGTCACGTCCTCATCCTCGTCTCTCCGTCATCGCTTCCCCACGTCGCTGTCGTCTCCGTCCTCCTCCTCCTCGTCATCGTCGCGTCGTAACTCGTCGTTGGCGTTGTCACCGACGCTGCAGTGTACGGACCAACTGTCGTTTGATCATCGTACGGTACCTCTGATGCACACCAGACAGTGTTGTTTCATACGGGTCAACAGAGACGAAGGACGGATCTGCGGCGAGGGAGGATACCGGGAATTCATGGAGCTCGTCTCAGCCAAACGAAGACGAGAAGGGCGGGTCGAGGAGGATTACATCGAACTTGTATTATGGGTGGAGCGAAGGGAGGTGTTGCAGCGATAGATAGCACGAGGGCGTGCGTGTTTGTCGACCGACTCTTTTTTGAGAACGAGTAGACGCTGTTGCTTGGCATACCCGATGTAGTTGTGAACCACGTCCGGTTGAGGGACGGGGACGGATGGGACTTACTCTTCGAGCGCCGCTCGAGTTCTGCTCCGATGACCCAATTCTGCGGCCATTCCCCGCTGTTGATCATCATGTACCGCTGCGAGTAGTCGTTGCGGATGATCTCTTCCTCGGGGACATAGTTGGGATAGCGTGCGAGCCTGGCGCGTTTGGCGAGTGGAAGATCTGGTCTCTGAGTGGGCTTTGGGCGTGGTGGGGTGAGGGCAAGGGCGAGGGTGATGGAGACGGGGGGTCGGAAGTATTGCGCTGCGCGGATGTGGCGGCGAGGGTTGCGCTGTGCGTCGCGGACACGGGCGAGGAGGTTTGAGTGTGTGGCGAGGAGACTCTCTGCAGACGTCGTGGTCATCCATTGATAAAGCTTGCATCGGGATGATGCGTACATTGCTAGGGACACGATCAGCTCGAGCCTGAGAGAAAGACGAACAAATAGCACAACGCTACGCGTACTTCGAGCGACTTGTGGTGATGTTCATAGATCTCTGCGAAATTGTGGAACACATCTACGATGAACCTCTCCCGCGGAATAATGGGAGGATCTTGCATTCGCAAGGGTTAAACATACATCTAACAAAATATGACGTTTAGGCATGACTAGTACCAAGGCCACCAAGGTATCATCTCATACCATTTCGATGTTGATGATGCTAAAAGCATCGTTCAGTCACTATTACCTTGTGCTAATGGATGAGCTAATTACTCACGCCTGACGTTTGGCCCCAGACTTGCTCATATTTTCCTGGGAACCAAGTCTGCCATTCCCATTTCGAAGTAGGGCCTTGGCCCATGGCAGTGTGGAAAGTGCGCAGCTGAGCGATGCTGTGCGGGTCCTTGATCGTCTGGATAACTTCCGCAAGGTAATACTCGTCCGGGTTTCCCGCCGTTATTTCCTTCATGATCGCTTCCAGGGCAAGCGGGTACTCTTGGAGATGCTCTGAAGGCCGGAACAAGAAATGCTTCAAGTCCAGACGTCAAGACTCTTGCTGCTTCACTGATCGGCGCGAACATCCTTACAATATCCTATCAGAATGTGAGCTATGGACACGGTGGCACCCAGCATGGACATCGCTACGAACCTCGGGAAGAGCCTCAGGCTCGCACTCGCGTCTATTTCATCCTTGAATTGCTTTCAAGCCGGAGGAAGGTGGGCGACATAAGTAGGTATGAACTACCGTGGGTCAGCACGGAAGAGATGGTTTTGTGTCCCTGAAAATCGCTGTATGTGAAACCCGTAGTGATAGTCGACGAATGCCGCCCCAAGTAGATCTGTTTGGGCCGATGAAATCGTCGATCCGACAGAGGTAGTGCGGCCTACGTTTGCTTCCAAATTCTGATGAACGAAATTATGTCAGCGTTGTCGCATCAGGCCTCCCGGCGAGCAACCTACGACTGATGAGATCGGAAGACGGAGCTGAGGATCTTTGTCGGGTCGACGTACATGTAGAGGAACGAATTCTCGTCATGACGGCCATTAAAACCGGGAATAGTGGGAACCAGGCTACCAGCGGACGAGTCGCGCGAAACGCTTACGGGACATACTATCGGTGTCGTCAGCACCTGAACTATTCCCATCAGAATATGTAGGAACGGCCGAGACTAACTTGTAGACATTCGGTGATGTCCGATTGAGGCGTAACAATTGGTTTTCTAGGGGTTTGCCGATCCAATCGAGCCCCGACTGCCTATGAAGCCAGAGTGTTGTGTTGCAGGTGTCTGTGACGGCGGCTGTGGACGGAAGTAAGAAGGAGACGAAAATAGTGGATAATCAGCATACCTGTCGATGTTTGCTCTTCTTGGGCGAGAAGTACTGCGTAGTTTGAGGGACTTCGGTGGCGTATGAATCGATGGTGGAAAAGCTACGCCAGGCGGGAGAGGCAATGGCGTAGGCTCCTTTGGGATATCGGAAAAATAGCGGACTCGACAGGATAGTGTTTCTGATAAGAATCATAAAATGGTATGATGTCCACGTAAAACAGAAGGATGGTACATACGTGGAGGGTGAGGAGGAGAATATCTGTGCTAGGACTATGACATTCTCATTCTTTGGATTCCCCTCTATGGCAAGCGAGGGATCGGAGCGTCACGCACTTGAACAACGATTTGAGGACGTTCGAGTCGAGGATGAAAATCGATGAAATACGTAAGAACAACTTCCTGCGTAATGATTGATGCCAACTCACAGACTCCCGTCGTTGATCCGGACTGGGTCGCACCTTGTTGCCGTTTCCTTTATTAGTAACTCCGACTCGGAGCTTTTGCGAGTCAAGCGCCACCTCGTCCCCTTCTGCGAGAATGATACCCTGATACTGGTTTAATTCCTTCAACACACTCCGCACCCCCATGTCGATAACTTGGTAGCCAGCGCCAACCGGCTGGAGTGTCTTGTACTTTGTATGACCATGACGTCCTCCCTCGCTCTCGACGCCTCGCAGTTTTCTGACTATCCTGACCCGCTTGCCCATTTCGATCAGACCACCGTTCCGTTCGCGCGTGCTCACACGCACGTCTACGATCTGAACGCCGAGCTCATACTGCCAGTCTCTGTATCCCGAGCATCTCCCACAAGCCTCCCTTCCTTGGTCCTGAGAGCGGGTCGATGCCGATCGAAGAGCACATGCGCTGAAACTTGTGACGGAACTTGGGGTCGTTGTGTAGCGAGTCTCGGTGTCTTGGCGAAACTGGTGAGGGCGGTGCGGAACTGCGTGAGCTGTGACTGGAGATCGTCTATTTGTGCCTTTGATAGCTCCGACGAGAGCCTCGCGGACGAGTGCTGTGATTCTTGTTGTAATGTTGCGAGTAACGACTCTTAGTTCGAATGATATGGTACTACTACCTGTATGAAGAAGGCGATTACTTGTAATGAAAAAAATGCACAATGCACACACGAATGTCTGCATAAGCGTAAGAAATGCCGTGCGCATTATGAAGATCAGGAAGATACATGACATTTGCATCTCGAGCGTAGTGCGACAGTGCGACACCTCAACTTCGAATTTGTACAAAGTAGTAGTACAGTATGTACAGACAAAACGTACAGCGTATCAAGGAACACAAACGTCCATAGCATCTACTGTATGCTATTTGGGGATCCGAACGAGTAAAAGTACATTACTATACTGCCGCGGGCTCATGATGGTAATCTGAGAACTAGATCAAAAATGGGAGCTCAGGATTGGTGTTCATCAAACGATGAAGGCCCTGGTAAGCGAGCTCGTTCTCCTGAGCAGAGAGGCCAGGAACCCTTCTGCGGAGGATCTGTTTGAGTAAGATCGCAATTTTGGCTTGTTTCGCGATGATCGCATCACGTCTGTTTCCCGTGACGCGATCGGTAGCGAAACGTTGGTGGCCCAGAACGTCCGCCCACACGTATACATAGGCCTGATAAATAATTAGACTCAACAAAGTTATGTATACGGCGGGTTAGTAGTTACACTTACCGTAGCGAGAATCCACGTCGTCGAGTGGAAAGTTGCCGTGTTGAGCGGGCCCCATTGGTCCCCTCCGGTTTCTAGATTCGGGTAAAGTTCTTGGATGTACAAATACCCGGGGGAACCGATGGTGAAATGAACGCTGTTCATTAGATGTTTGAGAGACTGGCGATCGAACCACCCGTGCAGCTGTATGTCGCTAGTTATTGATGTGTTCGGGTGTGCCGCGGCGACGTACCGTCCTGACTCCGTGTTCATTGCGGATATCATGCCACATTTCATAACCAGAAGTCGGGTGCCAGACCACCAAGCCGTTGACGTAGTCGTTTTGTTCACCTGTCACGAGAAGCTCGCCGGGGATCATTCCTGGATGTTGCCACGGCGCGGCGTCAGAGGGTAACATCAAGAAACGCACGACCTTCGCGGTGCGATTATAAAATGTATCTTGCGCCGCAAATATCTAGGGGTGGATGGTAAGTGAAGTTATGGAATATGATAACACGCACTTACCGTTCTCTTAAGATACGCCATGAAACCGGGGCTGTCAAAACCAGTAGTGTACCATTCGTTTCGGATCAATACAGGGACTGAAACGCGTCAATAAGAAAGAAGAATTTAGTTGAATCAGAATTTAGTACATACCGGATTCTTCGATCCAGTTAGGATCCAGCGACTTGAATGTCTCGATCGCTTGTCTGATCAGAGTGAGGAAAAGCGCGTGTATGAGTGGTCGACTATCGGTGGTGGCATGCCAGCAGTACATGGCAATGTACGCTTCGGTTGCGACTTGGTACCAGCGGGGTGCTTGTTCTCGAAGAACGTCGAACAGGATGCCTGGGGGTTAGTCGTTTGAGCGTTAACACGCGTACGAAGTATTGCGGAAACTCACCCCCATGATCTTGAACCAAAACATTCTGTCCATTGACCACCATCGCATTGGGGGGGTAAAATGGGCCAGTGCCCGCGAAAAGATCTGTAATGGTAAACAAAATAACGTTAACGCGAATGCCTAGTAGCAAGGTAAACGGAGCTAGTAGACTTACGCTCCCATGCATCACCATTGACTTCCACGTCAGAAAACCTCGGGGCGCTATCGGGGTCACTCATTCTGAACTACTGAGTAACTCGGACTCCGACTCGATCGACTCACGGTTTTATACCTCGTACTATCTCACAGTGAGCATGACTCGTGTTGCCTTCAAAAGTTCAAGTAGTATAAAAAAACCGACGCCGTCATTCTTGTAATCAAAACCGTCAAGATCTTACATACTTACACGTACAACGGCGTATTAGTCGAACGATTCTAGAACTTGGGGTTAAGGCTGGATGGCGTAATATTTCAGGGCCTGGAAGCATGTAGTATGAATATGGGCAGAATTAAATTCTGCCTTTCTTCAAAAAAGGTAGCAATATACAGTACGGTGCAAGTGCCTTCTAAACGGGGCGAACATAAAAGAAAAACTGGGTGCTCCTCGATCAAGTCTGTGACGAACTCTGGTATCAGCTCGATGGGGAGTAGATGGGAATGGGAACAAAACCTAGAGTGGGAATTCACGGAACTTGGAGATAAGGCTGGACGGCATAATAAGATCGCCGTGCATGAGGAAAAGACGTCACGCAGTAGTGAAATCCTGGAAGCAGATGAATATGGGCAGTAATCGATTCTACCTTTCGTCGAAAAAGGATATGATGAAGAAGGCACACTAAGAGGAAATGGGAATGGGAACGACACTTACATGAAGTTAGTATTCAATTGACCACCCGGGCCACCCCGCTCGAGATCGAGAGCCTGTTATGCTATGAAACCTAAAGCCTCTGTGTTAAGTTACGTTCTATCGAGTCACCGGCGCAATTACTCACAACATTCGACTCGGATTCTGCGCTTCGTCGTACTGTAATAGGACGAAGAAGACACCCAAACGGGGCAAAATTTTTGAAAATAAATGGGGGAGAAAGTGCGAATGAAACGACACTTACTAAAGTTAGTATTCAATAGACACAGCCGGCGAGATCGAGCGACGGTGAACGGCGGTGAGCAGGTCAGCTCCCACGCCCCTTCGTCACTCAGTACTCATGATGCCATCACGCGTTCGTTTCTCGTTTGCCCGGTGACGAGGGGCCGTGGGAACTGACTGGGACCGGTGTGACGACACAACGGACGGCAATGTGGCGTCAACCACGATCCACTGCGTCGATGTTGCGTCGACGAAGCGACGCCGACACCGACGACACGACTACGGACGACTACGTGGCGTCGACCCGCGACATCGACACCGGCGACGACGACAAAAGACGTGACGTCACACCACGAGACGACGCCGTCACGCTGCGTCGATTGGCACGACCATTAATGGCGGACGACAACCGCGACCACGACGACGACCACCCTCGTCCCCGACTCCTCACCCATCCTCACCCATCCCCGTCCTCGTCCCTTCGTCCTCTCGCTCCACGTGCAGAAGCAACCACACGACGCGCACAATTGTGTGCGTTGTGCAGTTGCTCCCGCACGCTGCTCTTGTTGTTATCAACAACGGCACAACGACGCCGCGTCGATGACGAACGACTCAGACGCGACGGAATGCCACCACGCGACGCCGACGACGCACGGCACGTCGGGTACTTACTACCGAAACGGTCACGGGTACCATACCCGTACCCATACCCGCTATCTGCAACAAGAGGAGACTCGAGCATTTTTCAGACAGCTTTGTACTCTTTAGTTGTAGATCTACATTCAAGTTTGTAGTACAAAAAACATTGTGTTTTATTCTACTAAATCGCGCAGACGAACTCTCAATCTCGCGCGCGCACAGCCTCATTCTTTCGCGCTATTATTTTGGCACTTGCAGCTCCATACTGGTCCACCTGTGTCGTAGTTGCAAGTGGCAGTAGTTACTAGTGCCTGAGGCCTCAGTGAGGGATGGTCCGAGTCTTGGCATGCCCTATGGGGATGATTCGGACGACTCCGGAGACTCGCCGCTTCTTCCGGATTACATAGTAAGTATTCCAAAAGAATGAGCTGCAGTGGACCCGTCAACTTGGGTCGGCATCTGTTGGTTGCCATGTGGCCTAAGCGTGGGCTATGCTGCATGCCTGGAAATGGGGAACTTATCTTATCACGAGAATTGCAGCATCGGACGCGTCCGAGTCAGGGGAAACATGCAGTCTACCTACTATGGAAGTAATTAGTTGCTACTTCCCTTCACTGCCGCCCTTGTTCGCTTTCGAGCGCAGACTCGGAGATACTACGGCGGCGGAAATCGTCTATTGTGCAAAAAGTGACCATGACCTCAAATTTGTAAGCACCCCGAATCACGCCCCGTGTTCGATCATACATACATACTAAGATTCTAGTACCCAGTCGAACGGGATTCCCACCTTTTGCAATTGCCGTAGCCTAGGGAAGAAGGGTGCCGTCACGGTGACTCACTCGGTACCATGTATTATGTATTATGCCAACCGATCTTTAAAACCATTGGTGAGTTGCGGTGACCGAACACCGTGACAGGAACTCGGCACCCCGCCAAGCGGTTCGGGTGAATTTCTCACGATGTCTTTACGTTCTCTTACTTTTTTTTTTTCGCGCTAAGTTTTCGTCAGTCTTTTGTCGCAAATAACAAGAGACAGTCACTGCTCGTCCAGTGAGCAAAACTGCAATCTATTTAAAGAAGCAAGCGGTGAATGGGAGGTCTTGAGCCAGTCGAGCAGTCTTGTGCATAGGAATTTTAATTTTAATTACAAAGACATACACGTAAGTGGTTACCCCTATACCTACGTTACGATTAGGTTTCATAGCACAAGCACTGCGGCTCTCGATCTCGACCGGGGTGGCCCGGCTGTGCCAATTGAATGTTAACTTTAGTAAGTGTCGTTTCATTCGCATTTTCTCCCCCAGTCCCCATCAAGCTGATACCAGTCTCCAGGGAGCACCCAGTTCTGAATCTTCTGATTTATTTTCAAAAAATTTGCCCCATTTGGGTGTCTTCTTTACCCTATTACGACGAAGCCACCGACGAAGCGCAGAATTGAATGTGAGTAGTTGCGCCTGTGACTCAACAGAACGTAACTTATTCAAAACTGAACACAGCTAGCAGCTAAGCAGCTTTACGTTTCATAGCACAAGCAGGATCTCGTATCTGCCGTCGTCGTCGCCGTCGCCCAGGGCCAAAGTTTCATCCTCGCCCTTGCCCCACCCTCCTTTCTGAGCGACGTCGCCCTCCATCTCCGTTCGGTGGCTTCACCGTCACCGTCAGCCTCGCCTTTTCCACTACCTCATTATCACGCTCCGTCTTTTCCTGGCGACAGCGCAGTGCCCTCGCCTCCTCACCGTCTCCCACCCAGCGAGTCCGAACGGACCCGGACCCGGACCCGGACCCGTCTTTGCCCTGACCCCTCGAGTTCGCCTTCGCCCTCTTCCTCCTTGCCCTCTTCCACCCAGCGTGTCCGAGCGGACACGCACGTGCCCTCACCCTCACCCATGCGCGGGCATGCCATTACCTTCTTTCACAGACATGTTGTAACTTGCACTCTTTAGTTGTAGAATACACTAGTCATTTGTGTTTTATTTTGTGTACTTAGACTAAATTGTGCGGATGAACTCTCAATCGCGCAGCCGAACTCTCAATCGCGCGCGATCCGCTAAATTGCTGTGTATCGCGCGCGCACAGCCTTATTCTTTCGCGCTATTATTTTGGCACTTGCAGCTCCATAGACCAGGAGCTATTTCCTTCTCAAATAACCGTCATTACTCCGTGCGCAAACACGATGTAACTTACCCAGCTAAGATACGGGTTTCGAACTTATCCGAGAAAAATTTGGCCGGTTCAAGATCCTAATCATCACAAGTGAATACTAGCAAGGCGACCATTCTCCGCACGATCTGACTCAGAGAGTAGGGTACCTAACCGCGCGAGGAGATTGGTCTGACCCAAGTCGAGGGATCTGAGGTGAGTATCGCTAAAAGCGATTTACACAGGAAGTGCGTTTCGCCGATCAACGTGGAGCAATGACAAATCCGGGAGTCGAATCAACGAACCTAGTCTCACGTAGGCAGAAGTTAGGCAGGAGGACAGTCGTGGAATCCTTCTTTGAGGCAATGAACCGATGGGTAATATGTTTGCAATCACAGCCGCATCACCAGCCAGGTTTCGGGGTGAAAGCTTTCGGACACAATAATGAGTTGCCAAGAGTACTCCAAAAGATGTACTTTTGATCTAACGGTGGCCTTCGTCTCACGAACAACCAAACCGAAAAATAGACGGCCAAAGCCAAAGCAGCACTGCATAGTACTTGGATCTCAAAGGGCTTCGAGCATATCAAGGATTATGTAAGTATTCCTGGACCCTTTAGGGTTCCAGGTTTAGCGGCCGATTCTAGGGAGACGCTCTTATACTATATATGGTAGTCGGCTGACTCATTTGTTGACTTTGTGGCGTGTGACTTTCATTCGCTTTCCATCTATGTGTGCCACCGATACACGACGACATGCAACGATGCCGGCTCTCTCCCTCTCCCTTCTCCCTTCCCTCCCCTGCCCCTGTATGTCCTTTTCTACTCCACCCCGCCATCATCGACTGATCCCTCAGTTTCCAAACCACCATGAACTTTTCGTTGGCACAGGACAGTCCGTTCAACGCTGTCCTCGTCTCGTCCGAGGGGCGTGCCAGTGTGTCGTATCGTATCGAGACGCCGAGCTATCTCCGTCCGTCGTCGTCGACGACAGTCAAGTGGGTGAGCACAGATGGGTTGAGGAAGTCCGAGGTTGGCCGCGTGGGGTGGCACTCTGGGCGGCCTGGTACGGTCTTCGTGCATGGCCGCGAAGTCTGCGTCTGTCAGAGCAAGTTCTTCAGTTCGTGAGTGTCTTCATGCTTCTCGGTCACGTCCCATGTCTTCGTCGAAGCAGATCTTTGCCCGTCACGGAGATCGTGTTTTCTTTTTGGATCATTCTCATTTTCTTTGTTTCAACGTCTGATGGCCTCGTGTATTGATATGGCGGTGGACCGCCACAGCTCCACAACCGCCGGCCAAGGATGTCAAGCAAGATATCCTCGCACTCTTTTCAACTGCCCCGGCTGCCCCTTCTGCTGCTCCATCGAATGCGCTTGGACAATTTGCCTCTGCGACTTCGGCCTCGTCGGCATGGGACGCTCTTTCCGGGCAGGCACCGGAGCAACAACAGCAGCCGGTTAGCATGAAGGGCTCCACCGGCACTGGATTCTGGGGCGTCTCGTCGGGATGGAATGGCACCATTCCTAATGTGAATCCAGGCCCCAACTTATGGAGTGCCCCAGGCGCAAGCGGGTTAGGGCTTGGCGGCGCTGCCACTACCAACGCCAATGCCAACTCGTTGAACATGTTCAACACGACGGACATTTGGGGCGGGGCGAACCATGCGAATGGCAACGGAATGCTTGTGGCACAGTCCACGACGACGACGACAAAGAAGGACGACGTGTTTGGAGACTTGTGGGGCGACTTCAAGTGAGCGCGGTCAGGCAGGCGTATCAGAGGGCGATTTGTGGCACTCGTAACATACAACACATATATTCTTACACACTTCAACTGTTTGATATAGATGCCTTTCCGTAACCTGCATTTTGCGTTCTACCCATATATCCCCAAATCCTGCAAGTACTCGTAAGGATTCACTAAGGATTCACGAGCTTATCCCCAATCTCGTTCGCACTCGGAGATCGGTCCAGAGAAGGGACATGAGAACTGGTAGCACAGATGTGATGCGTGCAGTGTATCTCTAACAAACCCCCAACATATCCAAGTGGCAGGGGG
>JBBPOL010000712.1:0-10768 GCA_038091435.1 Leccinum variabile | reverse complement strand
GATCATTCCACTATACAAACCTCATACCCTCCCTTACAAGCCACACCGAAAAAAAAATGCCAGGTAGCCTTCAATGTAGTTCATACTCAGGCACAACCAAAAATGTTCTCACCAAGTTGTCGCGGTCAGTTTGCCCAGATCCTCTCATTAGCAAAACTTATCCACGCACCGCAACCAGGAGTGTGAAACGACCTGCGACCCACTCAGTTCTCTTTAACACGACCTTGGCGGTTTTGGCTTTTCCCTACTGAGATGTTAGCAACATGCTCCGTAACCCGCGACAGCTAATGATACGGGCGTTACGTATCACAAATTATATTAGGTTAGGACGAGGGATATTGCAAAAAGGGGTACCTGTTAGATAAATGCCCAATCCAAACCTTTTAAATCGGGCTAAAGTAAAAGAGAAAGACGTATTACATACCAATCACCTCCGAGCTAAACGAATCGGATGAGTGTATGCTCAGGCGGAAAACACACGCCGCTGAATATGGCAGAAATTCCTCGAGCCACTGAATCATAACAATGATTACCGCATCGTAATGATCGAGAATACATGTCACTGATTGAGATTCGCGTCAAACACCAATTGATTGTTATCTGATAAGGCGGCTCAGACTCAATGCGGCAGCTCCCAGCCCCGCGGCCATGACGGCGATTTGAGGTATTTCCGCCCCAAGACATCGCACAATCGCCCATAGAGCGGCGCAAATGCGCACGTCCCCGATAAGGATCTGGAAACCGCAGGGTACAATCAGTCAAGGTTGAAGGCGTACACATTTCATAAGTATTCACGATGTCCCCATGAAAAAGATGACGGTTATAGCTAAATGGAGATGTCGTGGAACCCATACGTGTCGCCACCAGCTACAGATCACTTAGGTTGTTACCACAATAAAGGGATTGTATACCGTAGGCTCCTGTCAGAAGAAATCACCTCAGCAAGTGTACCTTGATTAGATTGGTTCTGGGAGAGATATTGACCGAATGAAACGAGGCACACGAAAGGCCAACTAGAATTGCATATCGTGTTGACTAGGAGATGCCGAGTGGACAGACTAGGGAAGTGGTATATTCGCTGGTCTAGTCCGAGACATTTTGACTGAAGGTGGCGTTAGTTCCGGCCAACAATGGATCTATGTAGTCATCTCTCTGAGCGAACCAGCAAGCTGGGAGCATCGAACGACAACACAAAACGAACACAACTCACATTTTCTATAGAGTGTGTGAACGCTCCGTTCAACGAGCGAAAGTGCGTCGCTCCGATGACTGCGCATTTGAGAGCAGCGATTACCTCCACCGGTCGCTGTCGTAAAGACAATAACACAGGTCACTATGGAGGCTTTTGCTTATCGGAGGACGACAATGCGGCAGCTTGGACCAAGTCGCCCATCGAGACCAAAGCCTTGGTAATTCCGATGATCGATAGTCCAGCCACCTTGGTCATGACAGCCATCTCTTGAAAACGTTGCCATTCTGGTTTGAAGCGCCCAGCGCCCATGTCTTGATCAAAATAAGTTCTCGGGCGTATTCAGTCGTATTGCCACACCATCAATTCGGTTGCTTAAATTTAGACCACCCGAGATCATGGATATAGGTTATCTTCGATCAGTGACAGAGAGCCTAGACAGTTTGATACCAGGCGATGGTTCATTGTTCCTGGCACTTTTTTCGAGCGGTGCGAGCGCGGAGTGAGTTCGATGTGTTGAATGTTTGTGGTTGTTTGCTGCAATGAGACCCGTGCTCGACTTCGACTGTAACTCCAGCGCTTGACATCTTTGTCGAACAAGTTTGGAATCCACGAGCGCCCTAGAAAATCACTGGCAACTGGCAGTGGCGTTGAGACAAAGGCTTTCTCAGGCGACTATCAAAATACTCCCTTTGAGAACATGCTGGCCGCCAGAAGGAGGTACGGAAGCAGACATGATTCAGCGCTGAGCGCACTCGACCAATTTAGACTAAGTGAGTCGGTGGCAGCCTTCCGTAAGCTTCGTCGGCGAGTTCCTGCCTTCCCCTGAACCAGGTTTCCCATTCAAAAACAAAAGACCACCGTAGGCTCCACAGAACACAACAGAACTCTACCTCACAGACAAGTTGCCCGCTCCGACACACGTCCTCACGGCGCAATACAACCATGCAGGGAATTCTGAAACTCCTTTGACATCGCTTGAGAACTCTTATCTGTAAACGTTCCGCCACCAGTCGAACAGGCACCCGCTGATAGATCTTTTTCTCGTCCCCGAAAATGACGGGTCTGAAGAGTCCACTGTACACCTGTGTATGCACGCCTTCCCGTGTCCCGTGCATCATTTACCTGATAGACAGGCTGGCGCTGCAGTGCCTTTGACAGACGCAGATGCGTATGTGTTGCCAATCTCCGTTACGTTCCAAACTCCAGCAGGTGAGAAGACAACTATGCCGTACGGTTTCTAATACAAGGTATATCGATTGTCGTATTTGGCATCCATCGTACAACTCACACCGGCCCGCTCTTGACAACAAAATGACTTTAGAACCGAGTTTGCAACATCCTGAACACCTTCGTCAGGGCTGTGAAAAGTCTGTAAATGACGTTGTTGCGGCGTACAGTCCTTCTGCTCACTCCATGGCACCGGTACCGTGGTTAGGCACCTCACAGGCTGACTCTCCGCGGCGTACTAATGGTAAAGTTGTCTGTCGTCACGTATACCCGCAAGGCATAATGGCCTGGACCGTTGAGATGAGTGTCCAGATACTAAGCGAACACTTCCTTATTTATCTTCAGTGAGAGCGATTATCAATATCAGTTGTTACCGTGGAACCCGATTTCGCAGAGCAGCGCCAATGGTACTTGTCTGGACGAGATATGCAGTGCTCCTTCAGGAGACTCGCGAGGATAGTAGAATTCCTAACTTTTCGGAGTCCTCCAGAACTTCCTTTCTGCTTACGTCGACAATCACACGAGAGGTGAGTGAGTTGAGTTGACCTTGGCAGGAATCCTGCCCGGCCCACTGTTTTGCTCACACTAGATCGAGCATCGACCATGTTCCTAACCTTTCTAGTCTAGTTAACTCCCCTTGCGCACGGACGCCGCCTTCACGTTAGCAGGGTTCAAAATATGGGACGGATCTTTCGAAGCTTTCCCTTTGCCGTTAACATGAGGCAGTGCTCTTTTGAGTCCGTGGCTTGTGGTCCTGGAAACTTTGAATAGGTTGCGTGACCATTCTATCTGTGATGTGATATATGGTCCACGCACGCCGGACTGCCCGCAAACCACAAACGATTCAAGAAGCCACGGCTCCCGGTTATCGATCGTCCGGGACGCACGCGAATGCGAATCGGTCATAAGGAATTCCTTGTCACCCAACTTTGGGCCCCGATATGATTGCGATTCCAGGGATACCCATTTAGGAACACGGGATAGCGTAAATGAGTGTATAGATGTAGATGTCCGGGTTCGCAGCGGCTCCACGGACCCCTTGGAGTTGGCTTGTCTTTGTTCTTACCTCAACATGAGCTCATGAGTTCATTGTGAGACGTTGATGATTCGTGATGCACTGATGATACCGTGGTGACTGCACGATCCACCTTTTTTCAATCTCTTCTAGGGAGATACAATTACCCTCTCCAATGATCGCTTTGCCTTCGATCTCCGCGATTGACAAGAGTCCCTCCCCCTTCCCGCCACTGCACCCTCAGAAAGAACGGAATGCTTCCGTTAGGCTCTCCCGAGGTCCGAGGTCTGATTTCATAGAAGTGAGTCAAGAATTATTTATTTTATTTATCTCGTCTTTTCATTACATATGTATATCTTCGATACTGTACAATATACCGACTGGAAGATTTTTTTTCGCTCCCTTCGGCAATACAGCTTAGAACTATGCGTAGATAAAAAAGAAAATAATAATTTGGTGATGTGCCAACAAAAAACAACAACGACAAGAAGAGTCTAAACTGGTCGTCGTACCGCACCGTTGGAGTTTATGCCAAATTGTAGCGGCCGGCGTTTCAATGCCTCCTCACCGCTTGTTGGCAGGTCGGGCATACACTATTGATATTCGGAGCTATATCAAAAGGGAGTGAGTATCGAGCATGAGCTCAAATATAAGTAACGAGTATGGCGTCTACGTACAATATTGTTGAGGATATTGCCGGCTACGGTATCAGCAGAAAACGAAGACCGGTAACCCGGCATGATCAGTCGACGGGCGTCCGAGAGAAAAGGATGGGGATATCGTACTATTGCCAGCAGGTCTGTTTGCATTGCGGGGGCGCGCAATCGTGTGGGTGGTTGGGGCTGAATTTGCAGTTGCGATTCTCGCAGGCGATCTGCGAGAGGGGGAAGTTAGCGTGGCGAAGAAGGGCGTCGGGGGGAGCGGTGACGAACGAGTTCTTCGGGCTGCGTTGCGAGTCAGTTGGGCTACACCAGACGGGAACCGATGCCGCTTACCAGGGTGAAAGCGTGGCCACAAGCGAGGTAAACGTTGCGAACGCTGGAGAGGTAAGGGTGCGTGAGCTACGCGATGCCGATGGCCGCCGGTCGGCTAGAGTACTCACTGTCTCCAGCGGCACATGGTGGATCGTGAGGTTAAGTTAAGGTGGAGGAAGAGCTTATAAGTTATCGAGGAGACCGCGAAGAGGGGCTGCAAGGAGGAGGAGAGCAATGTGATGGAACGGACGGGCTCTTAGTGCCTTTATACCCATTGGAGAGATGCTATGAGATCGTCATTTGGACGAGTAGAGCAATGAATGCGTCAGGGGGCACATATTAAGGTTTAGCAGTCTGCCGCAGCATCTGTGCCAAACGAGAACAGATTACGCCGCACCCGTGGTTAACGAGAGAGCGAGGTGAGAGAGAGAAAGCGAGAGAGAGGCGGAATGAAATGCCGTGCGTCATTTGATAGTTTGATAGGGTTTCCCAGGAGCTTGTTGTCGTCGAGAAAGACTAATCGAATAAGGAACACCATGAAATCAAATCGGTTCAGGTCTTTAGAAGGCGGGTCGTTTGACCCGGAACGCGCCCTTCAAAATCGGGTTACACGATATTGGGTGTGCTCGGGGACAGCCACCGATTTAGGATAAATGAACTAGCCGTCGGCGAGGGTTGAGGCGCTACGAAACCTAATTGAACGTGTAACCGCCCTCAGGGCGGCTCACAAAATCTTGAGGGAAAAAAAAAGTGTGTCGAGCAATCCGATCGATTTGGAATCGGAATCGGATGGCTTGAGCAGTGGTAACTTGGACGCTGTCGTCAGGTCATTCCCCCTGTATATGACTGTAACGGGGCCGGATGGATGAGAAACATGGATGCCATAACGGTGTAATTAACGGGGAACTCTCCGTTGTGAGTTAACTTGCGACTGGAGTCCGCTTTGATTGCAGAAATACGAAACGTCAAGTATTCAATGGAGCAAAGGGGGTCGACATGCCTTGTTGGGTGATCGTCTGGTGCAAAACTTGTACTGCTGACTAATGATGGAAATGGCACTAGGATACCTTGTTCGGGACAGCCGCCAGGCTGGCACACTCGCTGTGTATCTATAACGCTCCCAGGTTCTATCATCGCGAGGGCATTGCAGCAGCAGCAGCAGCAGGAGAACGCAATGACAAGATCAGATCAGACGCTTACAGTGCCTTCATCTATCTCGAAGGAGAAAAAAACAAAAATTTTCTACGAACACGGCACGGTAAGCCCGCGCCTCCGAGTCGACGAGTTCTTGCCGCTCATGATGACCGGAGCTTGTTCGCTCCCATGCGCACAGGATGCATTGCAGTTAGCGCATTTGGTAGCTGATACGCAAGAGGAAAAGGTGTTGCGGAAGGCAGAGAAACATCATCAACCACAGGTGACCAACTCCTCCGGTTTGATGATGCCAGTCAAAAGGCAATGAGCTCACTATCCGGCGTTTGCGTCGGGCAGGCCGGCAAGCCTCGAAGTGAGCGGAAGAACGGAGACCGCACGAGCGAGAAGAAAAAACGACTGGTAAATCGCCAGATGGAGCATTACGACCGCACTATTTCGAATTATGATTATGATTTCCAGGAGGACGTCAAGGCTATAATCGCAAAACGTCGAGCCGAAGCGAAGAAGGAGAAGGCGAGGACCCGGAAAGGGTCCAACGTTGATCGGTTGCGACAACGCAATGATGCCAGAACCGCCGCTCCCGAAGGCAGCACGGGTGCCGTGCCTCGAAAAAGAGTGTCGTTTGCTTGACTGTTCGATCCATCAGTCCTCGCATTCCGAGCTGTCCAGTGCGATGCGCGAACGAGCGATCTGATCGCAATCGTTTATTGCTGTTCGCCAGGACTCTGGTACGTACAGGGTTTGGAGAGATGATTGCTAGAGTGACCAGGTACAATGTCTTCCATCCAAGTCTCATAGTGGTCAACCGCCCGCTGGTGTGGCATCCTGGACCCCGAAGATCAGCGGAATGTGAAATGTAAGCTGCAGTTGGTATGTAGCTAGGGTCTTGCTATGAAGGGGAATGCACGCATGCGATGACAGACGTCTGAATCCTTCTCCCGTCATTACAACGCGCCCGGACCTTGAGTGGGTGTATATGTAGGTCCATATACTTACATACGGGGACACGTCATGGCTATTAGCCTGAAACGCCTACGGGGTTCGCCGGTACAGCCACATGCAGCCAATTAGCCGTTGTATTGTTACTAAATAACTTATAAGTACGTTCTAGACCCGCACCAGTTGTCGTCCAATTGATCCACTCTTTTCGATCTTCTTTTTGTCGTTTGTGTCTCAGTAATTATGGAGTGTGACGGGTTGCGTTATGTAATCAACCCAATCAGCTTACGTAATACATGTTCACCACCCCCTCTGAGGCTTGCCGACTCGCACTTTGCCAGTGTACAACCACTGTCGTTGCGAAATTTGGCTCATTATTTCTTTGGCTGTTCCTGCTAGACGATATCTCAGCGAACTAGTCACTTTGCAATAGATCTTGCACTTTTTACAGAGGCACTCAATGTCTCTCTACACCCCCGTCTTTCCTTCTCTCCATCAAGTCGACAGCACACGGGAGGGTCTTCAAAATAACTCGACGAGTGCTATAAATCAACGAAACTATGTCGAGTTCTTGCGCGACGTCCACCTCTTCCTCTCCACTCAAGGCGACGTGTTGTCTCCCCCTTCTCGACCGAACTCCCCTACGTTTGAGCGCCGCGTCCAGAAGGTGAAAGACGAAGTACAGGATATATTCAGCGCGACGGGAGACGAGTTTACGATCGGAAAATGGACGCGCGTCAGCCAAACGTTGAAGCTCGGATGCGCCAGGGGAAAAAGGCGTTGGGCAGTTTCCAAGCTCGAGCTGCGCGAGACCGGGGAAGACACAAATTGGATATTGCCGGACGAAGAATCCGACTGGATCGAGTGGGAAAAGAAGCGGGAGGCCAACAGACGGCTCAAGGGAACGACGAACAATCTGTCTCAGCAAGCTGGCAACGGAATTGCTTCCGTGCCACCACCGCATAACGCGCAGAAAACGAATTCCAATCGCGCAGACGTCGCAGAGTCAAGTCAGCCTGGCGATAAGACGCGCGAATGGTGTCCTCCGCGCGTCTCCCCTACTGTCCTGCGTGCTGCCAAGGACAAGGTTCAGAAGTGGCAGGCGTCTGTGTCTTCCGATGTGCTGGATAGCACCGCGAGCAGCTCTTCACCCTCTTCCAACATGGCGACTGCAGCAGTTACTGTGTCGCAACCCAAGACTGGAATAACACAGCGAAGTCGCACCCTTGACTTCAATGTCGTGAAGCCAGTTGCCAAATCAATTATCGGCAAGAGGGGGAAAAGTTCCCTATCACAGCCGACCGTCGGGGGTTGCTCCAACCCCGTACCTTCCTGCAAGACTAAATCCTCGAAAGCATCCCATATTCCAGAAGAGACGACAGCTAAGCTATCCCTGGGCGCCTCTTCCGTAAAGGATGATACGCCCAAGATTCGAGATGTACCGGAATCGGTAAGACTCGTTTACGCGAAGTAGCTCCTATTTTCCTGATCCCCGTCTGCGTAGCCGTATCTTCCGCCATCGTTCCCTGCACACTTGAAGACATCTACCCCACTAGCTAGTTCTGCGATGGCTATTCGAGCGAAGCCGTCGCCCATTTTGCCCATCTCTGCATCCTTGTCAACTCCACCGCCGTCAGTATCCGCGGATCCTCCTGACGATCACCAGCTCATTTCAGCGGAGCCCCACACTGCCAATGTGCGGTCTTCTCATTCTACACCATTTGATCTTGTACAAACAGGAAAACGATCTCAGGCGCCGTCGATGCCATTGGATGGTGTTGCGGATGACTCTGTTATCGCCCCACCGGCCGCCAAGAGGCCAAGGACCGTACCCGAGAATTGCTCCACTCCTGTTCCTGAGCATCCTGAGCGGAAGTCGTCACATGAGCCTCGCATCCGAGATAACCCAAACCCTGGCACAGCGCCCTACGGAGGATGCAGCATGGACTCCCATGAGATGGTATTTGGCGCACCGCTGACTCCTGGTAAAAGTGACGAGCCTGTTGCCGGTGCCGCCTCACGGGACGCTCCTGTGAACATTCGGTCTCCAGCAAAATCTGTCAAGTCCTACTTTTCTGCGCCAGATTCAGATCCAACGGAATCCCCAATGCGAGCGAACCTGCTGCTCGAGTCTCCTATCAGTCCCATGCTCTCGTACGCTCAGAACCCTAGTGGATTTATGTTTATGCCCCAAATTACGTCCACCCAAAACCGGAAGGGATCTCCTACGCCTGATCGGACGAACGGCGGCGCATTTGGGATGGGATATAGCTCGCAGTTTGATGTCGAGAGGCACGTGGATCGTGTAAGCGAGTTGCTGGAAAAGGACGTGGACATCGACGGGTGGTTGCGGGACGTAGGGACGGTGGATGCGAGTCAAGATTAGTTATTATAAGCAATTGGGGCACACGTGTACACCATTTATGAGTAGGCTATGAGGAGAAACAAAAAGGGCCTAAAAGGCAGTGTGAAGGAGGCTCCAAACCACGGCCTCGAGGCAGCCTGGACGCGCTATTAATATCACGTGATCTGGGTACTTGTTCGATATCAGCGCACGCCGGCCGTCTTGATTCTTCAAGACTACAGAGCCTCATCGCCGTCACGAACGATGAGCAGGAGGGACTCGCGCCCCTCCTTGAACGTCAGGCAGAACGACGCACTCGCAGAGTTTGAAAACTGTAAGTTTCTCCCCATTCTCTACTTCTCAGCAGTAGTTTTGACCATGTGGCAGTTAAGAAGAAGTTCCTGCTCGCGAACAAGCACATCACCAAGTACGCCCGCAGTTTTTCATTCGCGGGAAACACTCATAACTTTTCACGCTTTCAGGCTCAACTCGACGCTCAGCATTCGCGTAGAAGAACTCCAGGCCGAGATATCTACCCTATACGTCGAGAATCTACGTCTTCGCGCTTCTGAGATTGCGCTCGCTACGCAGCTCAAGAAGGAACAAGAGAAGTCGAGGAAAGTTCTCGCGGATGCGGAAGCTGCGGTACGCCCTCTTCCTTGTCCTGTGGCATCGTCGCCGTCTCCACCCGGATATACTTACCCACTCACCCACTCCCCCGTCCCGCAGACGTCGAATCTCTCGAAACATCTCGTCTTCTTGCGACAGTCGCTGAACATCGCGCCGGGCGATCCCGCGCCGACGTTGGAGCCCAGACCACCACCAAGAGTGCGCCGACGACCTATGCTGGATCAGAATGCATCACCCCAGATGCCACGACTTTCCCGCGCTCCGAATTTCCCGGGGATCTATGAAGACGAGGAGGTGGGGTCTTCTTCCAGAGAGGCGGACGAGGACGAAGTCGTGCACGTCGGCTCTTCGGCGGCGGCGCGGCGGCGAATAAAGGAGAGACCGACGTCGTCATCGTCGTCATCTTTTCGCGTGCCGGTGCCACCCCTCCCGCCATTGCTGACGCCACTTCATGTCAGCTTGGTGGAGCGCGAGTCCTCGTCCGGGTCCTCTTTGAAACGCAAGGCGAGTCGAAGGCAGAGCGGGCTACTTTCCGTCAATACGGACGTCGGGACGTCGGTGAGATCGGAGAGGCTCGAGGGACCAGTGCATCCGAGGGCGTCTAGCCCTGCCCTAGGCTCGCCACAGCGGAGGCATGCGGGACTAGCTGAAGACGAAGAAGAAAGGGAGGTCGATGAGATGATCAGCTCAGGACTGGGTCCCTCTGACGAGCTGGATTTCGACCCACGACCAAGGAAGGAGAGGAAGGAAAGGAAATCGAAAGCGGTGGAGAGGGAAGTTGTTGTTGAAGACGCCGACGTGGGGAGGGCGAGGGTGAAAGAGAGGAGGAGGCGCAGGGAAGACGAGGGCTCTGGATTGAAGGACGTCACCAACTCGCCGAGAAGTCGTACCATCCTCCCGCCATTGGACACCCACACATCAGGTGCGCGTGCATTCTAGTCATCTCCTAACTATTACATGTGACCTGACTTTCTGGTCATGAAAAGATCGAGATCGACAGTATACGCCGGAGACGGACGCCCCGACTTCCGCAGCGACTTCTGTCACCACTTCTCGAACCTTTTTGTCGACACCTGCTACTACGCCCATGACCACCCCTCAAGTATCGCAGTTACCAACACCTCGAATGTCAAGTCCAGTGCCTCTTGGAGCTACGTCGGCGTCCGAATCGGAGGCACCTCCCCGTGAGCGTCGGGTCCGTAAGAGTGTCAATTATACCGAACCTAAGCTGAACACGTGAGTTTCGAAGGGGGTTCACACAGCCTCCACGAGATCGCCGCGCAACTGACACC
>JBBPOL010000711.1:0-10787 GCA_038091435.1 Leccinum variabile | reverse complement strand
TTCTGTTTCTTTTCGGTGTAGTGTCTGACACCGTGTCAGGGGTGAAGTGACGCACTACCAGTGTCGTGAGGCATTTTCCAGGAATCTCAATGCCATCCGGCAGGGTTGAGATGGACATTAGGTTTGACACGGATCATTAGGGGTACAGTAGAACAGGCATGCATACTATCACCTACCCCTTAATTGGCACCTACTACTCCACTGCATATCCTGTATGATATACACCAGTTTTACTTGCTCACCATAGATATACTCAGGAAATGCTGATGGCTGTTGGCCTAAACCTTGCTTGCGAAAGGAGCACAATATTAATGATGAGAAGTATCATGGTCATTAGCAGCATACAACAGAAACCAGCGGCAGTAGTACCTGCCAGCATGTTTAACCCACCCTCCTCTGAAATGGTCAGTGCTGGATTTGAAACCATCGCTCAAAAGCCTCTACATTGAGCACAAATAACTTAATGCTTGAAGAAGTATATGTTACAATTGAGATGCAAATTCTTGTGACTAGTAACCTAGACATAACAATATCACAATTGGAATCAAAGCTACTGTGGTGGATGTGATTCTTCAACATCCTGATACAGATGTAGCAAAAAATGAAACTGGAGTTCATGAACTGTTCATGATTCACACTGGGTGAATAAGAATAAGAAAAACACACACACAGAGGGTTTCCTATGCCAGTCTTCAACAGTGTACCCACATGTAAACCTGTACCCTTCAAGTTGGCAAGTTGGGAGTGGGCACAGGTAAGTCGGATAAGGGTATGTGTAGCGCCTGAAGTACCCACTGGTTACCCGTGCTCTTGCCTAAAAATAACTGCTGTTTTAACACTTTTCCTTGTTGACCTGATGTGTCAAGTTTTGTTGAAGTCCAATAAATGTGAAAATGTGATTTAGTAGATACCTAAACTCACACCTCTTGTGGACAGGAGCAAAGTTGAGCAAACAAAAGACTGGGAATATGCATGGAATGGAAAAAGGTCACACAACACATACATATATAGTCAGGGCAAGTGGATGGAGCTCTGGTATACATGTAGACACAACCCTCCAATCAGTTTGGAGACATTCCAACTGAAATTGAAGTTGGGAGGAGTCAAAGAAGCTTTTTCAATAAAGGAGCATATTCGTTACAATGAGCATATTTGTAGCGAACAATAAGCATATCCATAGCGAATGATGAACATATCTGTAACAAATGACAAGCATATTTGTAACGACCACATGAATAGTGCATTATCTACATAGTCAACAAACACCTTTTTTCATCTAGATTGGAGACAGTGCACTTAAATCCCATAGTGACTAGGGATTTGTATAAAGCTGTATTCTGTTTAATGGCAGCTTGAAGTTTGAGACCATAAATGGCCTTTTGTAGTTGACAAAATTTGTTTTCTTTTCCTTTCTTGATAAAACCTTTTGGTTGTAGCATGTAAAGCTTCTCATTATTGTCTAATTCTCCAATGAGAAATGCTGTTTTTATGTCAAGAGCTTTAATGTCCCAATCCTCTAATGCTACTAGAGCTAATAAGAGTTAGACTGTCTCGAAACGAGCAACAGGGGAAAACATTTCTTCAAAGTCTATTCCATAGATCTGAGTAAAGCCTTTTGCAACAAACCAAGCTTTTTTAACAACCATCGCTCTTTGTTACAAATATCCATCTCCCTTTGATGGGTCTTCTACCTGGAGGTAGATCCACAAGTTCCCAGACATTTTGGTCATGAAGAGATTTCATCTTTTCTTTCATCAATATTTGCCATTCTTTCTGTTCACAAAGTGGTAGTTTCTTAACATTTTGGTAATGAACTGGAGTTTCACTAACAGAAATAGTGGCTGTAAACATATAATAGTGAATCCATTAAGAGCTAAATGGTTCTTTTGGTGGATCAACATATAAGTCTTCCACATTCATATCCTGTAAATTACTAGGATTTGATTCTTCCAGTATTGGAGTAAGAACCATACTCAGAGTAAGTAGAGATGGTGGGAGATAACTTTTTCTGAGTAGTATCCATAGTACTGATTTACCTAATTGACTTCATTCTATTTCAAGTGGTGTTTTATCTCCATATATATTATCTGATTGGATATGTCTTATGGATTCACAAGAGGATAGTTTAGTTTGAGTTTTAGGTTCCTTTCTAGCAATTTGAGTAGGATGATGCTGATGAGGTTGTTGTCAAAATTCAGGAATAGCTTTGTCAAATTCTCTCTTAGGTGCTAACCAAGGATAATAAGAAGAATTTCTTTGATAATATTCATAGATAGTCCTTTCTTCTTGATTGAGATCTTTGAGTCTAGTATCTTGTAGATCTTGAGGAACATCAGTTAATTCGGTTAGAACATCTTCCAGCATGCCAAGACATCATCAAAGAGAACAGCTAAACATGTTCAAGGCTCCTACCTCTGTGAAAAGATTCAATAGACTAGCTATAATGAAGGCTTTCCACCATTTTAAGACTCTTTTGAAAAGTTGTGTATCTGTATCCTGCTTATGAAGTCAAAGTTGGTTGGAAGAAATCTTGAACAGGATGAGGCCTGCATCATCTCTCTGATTGATGGCATCTGAAATATGACTTTCAGTACACATGTGAACTAAAAATTGCTGCATTAATCTTACCCAGGTCAAAGATTTCTGCAACCCATACAGTGTTAGACTGTTAGTTACCAAGTCATAATATCACTTCTGGCATCAGTTTCAAGGTCTGGTGAGAAACAAAATTGTATGGTTTGCAAATTTGGTTACCCAACACCTCTTATACCAAGTTCTCGTCAACAACTTAGTTTCTTTGTTTTTCCCCCATGGTTAAATGACCAGAAAGAACATATATTATAAATGATCTACAAAGTCTGTATATCTCAAGTTGTCGATGGTTCATAAATATGTATGTATATATGATAACAAACATCAACATAATACACAAAACCTATACACCAGTGTATCTTGAAAGGGTAACAAAAGATATGTTATATATAGTTGAAAGGATAAGAACATATACATTCATTATGATACTCAATCATGTTCCTATTAATCTCCACATCATGGAATAGTACCAAAATGTGCAGATAAATAACCATGAAATTAGTTTGTTTATTTGGTAACCAACTGACAATGATCTGCATATGAAGGAACACTACTGAAATGCCCAGATATAGAGAATACTAGTAAATGTATGTTCACGTCGAATATTATATAATTGATTGATGACATAATGTCCCGTGACCTGTCAACACTACATCAGGAAGCTGACATAATGAGTATCAAAGAACATTGCGCCACACCTTCCTCTTATCACCATTGTCTGATCTATAGAGCTTCCAAGAACAATGCCAAAGAAGTCCCCACAATTGCCAAAGTGTGGAGCCTGAGGATCGCTGAAATGGAAAAAGCATAAAGTCAAATGTTCCAGGGAAAAAAGAGCATATTATTAATTATCATTGATTTAGAGATTGCTTAACAATGATGGCATACTTTTATAGACCATTGTGCAAGGATTACTTGCAAATCAAGCAACCACAATGCCAAAGACCTCTTTGGACAAGATGGCACTCAGCCTTCAACAAAAGAAGACACTGTGACCAAGGCATTGATTGGGTATGCAAGGCTCAACATCCTCAATAAATCTGCTTGCCTTTAGACCATCATGAATTGCCGCAACATCAAGACAGCTGAGTTGAAGAAGCTACTGGATTTGTTCCATAGCGAAGGCTGCAACAGGTTCACACCAAAGAAATTTTGGTAGACAGTATACCTGGTATGTCCACATTGAAGTAAAAAAAATAGAGCTGATCAACCAGGCTCTCTTGCTAGTGCTGAATTTCTCTTCAATTAAAACACCCTATTAGTGAAATAAATAGCAAAGGTTTTCAAAAGAAAAGACTTACTATAAGCCATCACTGTACAAACTCCACCAGCAATGTTCTTTCTGTCTGCATGTTGAATTGTTTGAATTATAGGTGGAATTTTTGCACAGAAGTTGAAAAAAAAAAGACCAAACACTGCTTTGATATTCTCTTTTTCCCAATAATTAACAGCACACTGGTACCTAGCAGCATAGCCTAGAAAATATATCTTGAGTGCATGAGAAACAAACTTGCTAAAAACAGATTCAGAAGTAGTATTCACTAGTGAATCAGCATAGGCCATAATTGATTCTTTGGATAAGAGGTGAGCCCATAAATTTTGGTGTTCTTTGTTTATCTAGTGTGTGAGTTCCTGGCCTGCTTGGAGCCTTATTCTTGTGTTAGTACAGCCATTAAATTAACACAAATGTCCTACTTCACTATATGACCTATGCCACCCTAGCAGGAAAGGAATATGGTTTCCCCTTTGGTGGTGAGAAAATAAATGAATAAGATGCCTACATTTTGTAGGAAATTCTTTGAAAACCACCCAGTATTCTCCATGCCTCACCTGACTCCATCAACTTATCTATGTGAGGCTTTTCATCCTTGCCAACACTCTTACCAGCCCAACCAGTTTTGGTAACAGCAGCCCTATGGACACTGTATTCAGGTAGCTGCAAAAAGTCACCTAATGGCAACTGTAAGTAGGTATAGTTAGAGACAAAATGTATAGATTAAAAAAAGTGAAATACGCCCCTGAAATATTGACAAATGGAACTCAAGCAGCCATCTCCACGTGCTTATCATGTTCTTTTATATCAGCGTGATTTTTTTTCTTTGTAACTATTTTTATTTTTCCCAACCACCAAATATTACTGGATCTTTTTTGACATGAACACAAACATGCTGTCTCCCCTATCTGACAGTGAGCTGATCAACATGCTCAATCTGGAGGGCATCAAGTGGGCCATCAAGTTCAACACCGATGTCGCTTGCCCGACTTTGCCCACTCACCCAATCAATGACACAAACGGCGGCTCCGAGTCACCCTCTGTCTACCGCGACCAACCCTCCAAGCCCAGCCTGACTCGGAGGTTCCCCACTGGCAAGTTACTCCCAAATATTTATTACAGACTCTGCGACGCTGGATCCCCCTTCTGGGTAGTGGTCGCCATCAACATACAGTAGCAGCTATAGGACTGACACCATTCACCAGCCTATATTTTAGTTTTATGTTTGAGTTGTTAATTCCTATTGAAATACTGTATATAAATCTAATTGGAGGAAACTTGATGAACGAGAGACAGTGTTTGTTAAGTGCATTGACCTCATTTCAAGTCAGGAACAAATACATAAATTTGTAGTTGGGTAAGAAGGTTGAGTTATGGGACATGATAAAGTTGATAAAAGAATAAAACTCTTATTGTTGAGGTCACTATATATGTGTACTAGTCGGCGTCGTGTCAGTGTGGACACATTTTGGTGTGGATGAGGGAGAAATGTGAGGAGAGAGGAATAAAAGAGAGTGTTTGTGGCAATGCACCAATGTCGTCATCATCACTCATCACCTTGTCACCTCTTCATCTTCCCATCCTGGTAGTGTTACCAGTTGGTGTTGTGTCGGCGTGGACATGTTTTGGTGTAGGGTGGGTGAAGTGAGACAACAAGACTCTCAGTATTTCGAAGTCTTTTTCCAGTGGCAAAGAACTTGGCAATAATGATCATGTCACTGCACATGGTGAGGACTCGGATGAGGTAAAGACGGTGAGTGGATGGTGAGAGCGATGGTAAAAACTTTATAGTTGAAGCAGATTTTTGTCAAGATAAATTATATTTATTAGCATTAATTGTCTCTCTATCATCCAATCATGTGATTATGTAAAATAGTGAATACACATAAATGAGCGCTATATACCGAACATTTCGAATCTGTTGTCCATTGGCATAATTTTATCATTTCGAGTTGCCAATATACTATTAGAGTAGTTAATGGCTAACAATACCGACAAAAATCATGCTATCGGACACAATGTAATAAATTCACATTGGTGACATTGAGACATGATTTTACTCAAAGTATAGTACTAACCCTGTGCAAAGAATGCAAATCCGCTTTAATACTATGCTCAAAATGTTTACCAATACAGTATTCCCGACTCCCACGATTCAGATAGTGGGGTTTTGTCGGGTGCAAACAGTCAGATAACCTGCAACTCGGGGTTCTACCCACCACTACAAGGAGGGTTCGAGGGCAGTCTCAGGCTACTAGGGTAGCGGATGATCCCGAGTGGCGGTGACTACTTTTCAAGAACCACCACTCAGAATTGTCTGCTACTATAGACTGCTGTAGGAGCCTGCATAGTTACTACACCACTCATTTACACAATGTGGTACTAGTGGCCTCTCGATGTCAACGACATATAGGCTTACAAAATGCCGGGCCAGCGCCAACTGCCTCGGGAGTCCCTTGACCACGATGCATTGTGGTGCACATTCACATTCTCTTTTCCCAGACACAGGTCTCACGGACACTAGCTGGACGACTGTTTAATTGAGCCATGCTCTTACTAGAAGACCTTTTCAGGTCCGTTGGTTGACCATGCTTGTCCTTGAACACCAACACCGGCTCAACCTCCCGCTACTCGTGAAGCACATTACTGTTGACTCGATACCCTTCTCCCTGGTTCACATGCACACACCTACAAGTGGTTGGTTACACCGCTCATTTACGCAATTAGTTCCTGGTCATCAATGATCACAGATATTTACAAACTCCCTGGGCAGTGCCAACTGGCTCGGAATCCCTCGACCACAAGACGGGGTACTACCGGTGCGCGTTCATGTTCTCTTTTCCCAGACACTCAGAAAGAACTCTCAGCCACTAGCTGGATGACAGTTCATTTGAGGCATGCTGATCATCGTTTTTAGGTTCGCTGTTGTTGATTAATTCAAAGTACCTGGACATCGACAATCACACATGCTTTTAAATTCACTGGCCATTGCCAACTGCCTCAGGAGTCCCTCGACCACGACGAGTTGTGGTGTACCTTCACGTTCTCTTCTCCCAGACACTCAGGAAGAACTCACGGACACTAGGTGGACGATGGTTCCATTGATGGGTGCTGATCATATCTTTCATGTCTGTTGATTGACTGTGCTTCTCCCTCAATACCAATGCCGATTCAACCTCTCGGTACTTGCCAAGCACCTTCAAGTTGCTGTCCTTCCCATTGGTACGCTCACACACACCTATGAGACCAGTGGGAGCTACACCACTTATTTATGCAATCAGTGCCTCAGGCTGGATGTCGACGATCACAAACTCTTGCAAACTCCCTGGCAAGTGCTAACTGCCTCGCAGTCCCTTGCCGACAAAGCATTGTACCACCGGTCCGCGTCATGTTCTCTTTTCCATTCAGATAGTACCTGTACCTGTTGCATAGTACCCACTAAAGATAATATCATGTGATAACTTGGTGATATTAAAAATAAAAAAAAGTCTAAGCTTGGTTGTAAAATAGGATGATTGAATGGATAATATTCACATAGTACAATGATATCTAAGTCTGAGTTGGTAGTAAAATGTTGACATTGAAAGAATAATGACTTATCCAGTGATAGCATGGTGACATGTACATGATAATACTGAGCTTGGTAGTAAAATGGTGGCATTGAAAGGATAATTGTGTATCCAATGGTAGCATAGTGATATATGAATTATCATGTTTTGAACTTAGTAGTAAAATGTTGACATTGAAAGAATAATGACTTATCCAGTGATAGCATGGTGACATCTAAATGATCATACTGAGCTTGGTAGTAAAATAGTGGCATTGAAAGGATAACTGTGTATCCAATGGTAGCACAGTGTTATCAAAATGATAATCCCTGGTCTTGTTAGTAAAATTGTGACATTGAAAGAATAATGACTTATCCAGTGGAGTGGAGCAGCCCGAAGGGCTGCGACAGCCTGGGGACAGGACAGGCACAGGGGTGCCAGAGGTCCATCTGGGAGATGCCGGATAGGTTCATAGGCGGCGGAGTTCATGTAGCATGTCTTTGTCTTTTGCTTCGTGGAGGCTTTGGGCCACTTGTTCTCAGTTCCATCCTGGCTAGTACATGATCTGGTGACAAGAGCGAGATTCGCGCTCACATAATGAGTACAGATAGCTTCATAACTTCAGAATCCTCAGAGCTTTCTTCCCTTTCCTCTCCCCACATCCTCAGCACTTTCATAGACAGTGCACACCGTGACCGTAGAACCTCTGCTTCTAATACCTTAAGACAACACTCTAGTAGTTCTGCTACCATCAACCCTAGCAACAGATTGATTCTGGCTGCCATGGGACAGGACAGGCGCAGGGGTGCCAGAGGTCCATCCGGGAGATGCCAGATATCCTAGCCTGTTCATAGGTGGTGGAGTTCGCATAGCACATCTTTGTCTTTTGCTTTGTGGAGGCTTTGGGCCACTAGTATACCAGTGATAGCATGGTGACATGTAAATGATCTGGTGGTGACATGTCCATCAAGATATATATGATATTATCCATTGTATAAATTTATTATTATTGATGACAGTACTATATACATTGATCTGGCCATATCAGAATGACAGATAGCTGATCATATTTGACTAGGCATATTAGCACTTAAAAAATTTCCTGATGACTACTACCAGAGCATCTCCCCACCAATCAAATTCCAACTCCTGCATTGAACCCCCACCCCCACCCCCAGCTCCTCCACGGGAATAAGGAGAGGTTAGTCGTCGCCATCTACTGCTTGGGAAAACTTACTCTTTCATCCGCACAGATGCAGCCCTGATTTCACAGCGGCATCACCCGGAAGAGTTGACTCCTTCACTGTTCGCCTACGAAAACATCCAGACGTTGCGAGGAGTTATAGAGACTCATTGTTACGCCTCTGAGTCTCGCGCCACAGATGAAGAACACCACACCCGCAACCTGGGTCCCCGTGCGGCGCAGTACGTCATTGCACACAGTTACACCACTGAAGCAATTGAGACAATCCTTGAGACTAAGAGAAAAGTGAGCACAGGCAAACAATTCGCAGGGCAGCTCGCTACAAAGGGAATGGCCTTCAAGGAAGCCTATTACTTGTATAGTTTATTTGAATGAATTTCCTACTAGTTCGTGCACTTACTACGTAGTCCGAAAAAAATTGAACATTTCACCTTTGTTTCAGTCCAAGTGCTGCGGCTCAGTATACACATAAAATACACTACTATACAACTGTGTAGATAGTTTCTTCATGGACTAATACCATATCAATATAATAAAACAATAATAATAACAACTTACAGAATTTGAAGTGACATCTCCTACAGATGATGACTAGTCCATTAGTGTTTGGAGATAATCTCCAACTCTATCTTTCTCCTGTAAATCCATTTTACTCCACAAGTGACTTACTGGATTCTAACTGCAAATACCACACAATTGTTTTCATCACCACCAAAATGAACACCAGCTGTATGGATCCACTTGGTATTAATGCCTTGAAGCCTGAATCATCTTGTTTGATGGGCTCTCCAGTTTTTGCTCAATGTTTTGCACTTTGCCCAAGATGTCAGCAGACTTGAAAACATGGTGAATAGTGACATTTAGGCTTGAGTTAGAGAAAATTGATCTCAGAATCTTTCATGTGTTTTGTTAATCTGATATATTCATACTAAAACAAATAACAACATACTTGTTAGATATTTTTTGAGCCTTTCAGAATCAAATCACCCAACCTCTTGTCTCTTCTCCTCTTTCTTATTTTTCTCTTCTTATTTTTTCATCTTTTAATTTCATTTCACAAACAACATCATTGCTTACTGTATTTGTGCTTGGTTTTCTCTCTTCCTCCTCCTCCTCCTCCACTTCTTCTTTACCCTCCTCTGTACTCTCAGATATCCTAGAACCTTCATGGAGCTCAGTCTCAGAGTCCTGTTCACTGGCCTCAGAAAGATGAGCAGGATCATTGTTCAAATAATCTAGAAAGATCATGGCAGGTAATGTTACTAGATAAATAGAATTTGCTTTCTTACTAGTGATTCCAATGGTTTCAAAAATAATTTTGGCCTCATTGTTCTTGAAGGACCTTCCAATGGATCAGCTCAGATCTACACTGATCTGCCAACATACCATAGGCTGCAAGATGGATTACAGATTAGTGAGGTTGGAATATCAACTGATTGGCTGTGATTAATGAAATTAGCTGCAGTTTGATCAAATTTAAGAATTAGTATACCTGTTGGGACATTGGAGAAGATGGTGGGGAGAAGACTATGCTACTACAGAGTGCTTGTGCTTGTGGATGAAGAGAGAAAGACATAATGTGGCAGGTGCATTTTTTTGTGAATCCAGCTTTGAGTCACATGTTCCTGGACCCTAAAAGGGGTCTAGATTCACATTACCAAAATGTTCTAAGTCCGTTTTTACCCAATGAGAAGCAGTGGTGGCATGCACCATGGGTGGAGGTTTGGTATGAGAAGTCTTCAATGAGACATTCATGTATCCTTCATGGATGTGCCGTTACACAATCTATTCTGTTGTTTGAATCTGCCAGGGTGTTGGACACCATCTACCTGGACATGTGGACCTCATACTACATCGATGAAATGACTAGCAAAGACCCTCACTCATGCTTTGCTGATGGAATATTTGCAATAGTGGATGTGCAGGAACTGAATGATGATAGCAGAATATAATCTATTGTATGCATGGTACAGATTTTATGTGCTTCTAGTTGGTTGTGAGCTTAGGAAAACCGAGTTCTAAAAATAAGAATCAAACGTGTCACTCTGTAAAAGTCTTTTTTGAAGAAATCATACATGTCTGTCAACAACATCTGTGAGTTGAAAGCCTAATGCACATCTGGTTCCGATGGGGGGAGGGGGGGGGGGTCAGAGGGCAATTGTCGATGCCA
>JBBPOL010000710.1:0-10799 GCA_038091435.1 Leccinum variabile | reverse complement strand
CGTGGTGAGATCGGGAATCGTTTCGGTCGCCCTAGTGACTGCGTCTGTAGCCTGACGATCGTCCGCATTGACGGTTCTGAGCTGCTCAACGACCAATGCTAACTTGACAGTAGACCCAGAAAGATCGGCCGCATCAGAGGCATCCATGCGAAGAGGTTCTTCAAACACTGTGACCGCACAGATTGCGTCAGTGAAACATGGTCTGCAAGCACACAGACTGCACACCTCCATCCTTCAATCTGCCTAGCATCCCACCGACGGTATCCTTGAGACATCCAACCAGCTGGCCCTTTCGGAGGCGGTGCCTCCTGTAAACGTTTATGAGTACGGCAGAACTTTCGTCGCCGTCACTGAAAAGATTGAGCCCCACGGCGTACAATGACGGACATGGACCCACAAAAACAATGTATCGTCCCAACGAGTGCGAGCTTTTCTCTCCTTCGCTTTCTTCGTCAGGCGTGATTTATCTCCCACGGAAAATTCGACCTGATACTGCCTGGCAGTACCAAGAGTGCGGCGCTGTGCAGAGCTGATTTCGATATCTGAATCAAAATCAACTCGAACATGCACAGAAGGATCGACATTGCAGACTTACTCTTGACTGTGATTGATTTTAGTCTGGAACTGGTCTCAGTATGCCTCCAAGCCAGTCAAGCAGATATACTTACGCAACTGTATTCGCGTTGCCTTCAACAACTGTGCTGAGTGCGTTCATGATGATGTATGTATCGAATAGACGATGACTCTGAATGGACGTAGATGAACTTGAAGCAGAACCGTACATGCGGTTGCAATGACTCAGTGCACCGCCACAGTCGGGAACTAGGTTGGGCCAGCAATTTCAACAGTAAACCAGGCTGGGTCTCTCTGCCTCCAGCTCAGAGTCTTGTCCGGTGACCACGATATATTAACTTCGACACCATGAGCTAGATCAAGATGACCATTAGTAGACATCGTACCGAAATAAAAACCCGACCCGGGATCTATGCTGACATGGGGAACTACGCACACTAGTCATCACGAAAATGGGGAGGTCATGATATTCCCAGGAGAAACTTGCAAACATACATAAATAAGTTGGCATGAGATATACAATTGAAATGGATTACAATCTGTTATTACTCTGCACTCAAAGATGCCTGATCATTGACAAAGAGGTATCTGACTGCTGGTTACTTGATCAGACATTGTCAGAGATCCATCATAATTGGCTATGGCTGATAAAGCATTACAGGTAATGAGGGTGTTGGGATGTTTTGGTCAGTGGCTGTATATCATTATCTTTTGACCATCATATCCACATATTAGTCAAGATTCATGCCATAATGGTATGTGTCAGATAATATAGTTACAAGGCAGATGTGAAATGATATGATCATAATCAAATTGCTCTCATTATTTTACTGGATTGCCAGAGTTTATCTTTCCAAAACAAATATTTCAAGTCCTTACAATCCTTGCAGCAATATGATCACAAAAAATGGGAGGTCATGATATTCCCAGGAGAAACTTGCAAACATACATAAATAAGTTGGCATGAGATAGACAATTGAGATTGATTACAACTCATTAGCACTCTGCACTCAAAGATACCTCATCATTGACAAAGAGGTATCTGACTGCTGGTTACTTGATCAGACATTGTCAGAGATCCATCATAATTGTCTATGGCTGATGAAGCATTACAGGTAATGAGGGTGCTGAGATGTTTTTGTCAGTGGCTGTATATCATTATCTTTTGACCATCATATCTACATATTAGTCAAGATTCATGTCATAATAGTATGTGTCAGATAATATAGTTGCAAGACAGATGTGAAATGATATGATCATAATCAAATTGCTCTCATTATTTTACTGGATTGCCAGAGTTTATCTTTCCAATACAAATATTTCAAGTCCTTGCAATCCTTGCAGCAATATGATCACAAAAATGGGAGGTCATGATATTCCCAGGAGAAAGTTGCAAACATACATAAATAAGTTGGCACAAGATAGACAGTTGATATGGATCACAACCCATTAGTACTCGGCACCCAAAATTACCTATTAGTTGGACATCAGGTGTCTGACTGCCTATGAATTGATTGGAGGATATTATGATCATATCTACACATCAGTCAAAGATCTATGCAATAATGCTATGTGTCAGACAATATAGTTGCAAGACAGATGTGAAACAACAAGACCATAGCTATAGTGCCCTCATTATGTTACTGGGTTGTCAGAGTGTATATTTCCACATAAAAATTCCAAGTCTTTATAATGCTCAGAGCAATATGGCATCTATTAGATATATATATATCACTTTGCTAGCTTCAAGATATTTCCTTTCTTTAGGGTGTCAATATGACATCATTACATGATTTTACATGCCAATAAAGAAAATAATCTTGTCTATAGAGTCTTTCAAAAAATTCTGATGATACTTGAATCGTCCGCAGCCGACGCGAGTGACTCAGGCGTGACCGTCTGTAGCAATAACAAGGGATTTGTCGTCAGTCTCTCTCTCCACATCAAATGGGGTCCAACAAACCGTATCTGCATCGACCGTAAAAATATACTCATAAAACGTTAGATCGATCCCGATGACATTGCGCATCTGATGAAAGATCTCAAGCTCCAGCGGGGACATGGGCGCATCAAAGTGCACGCGGTTCAGGTAATGCATCAGCAGAATCTGGCTGTCCCGCTTGCCCCGATTTCCAGGCTTAGACCGCTCTGTCGGCTTACCGACCTTGACCATGACAATGTACCTGCCGACATTATCGTCAACATCATGATCACGCCGGCCCACCAATAACAAGTAGTGCACTCACGGAACGACGTGCCCCTCGTGTTCGTACAATCCACGAGTACACCTTTCCGTAATTAATCTACCGCGACTCCTCGCCGAATCGACCGGAACATCAATGGCTCAGGATCAACATTGGGATCGACACCCAAGATATCCAACACGACCCTCGGGGTCGTCCGGTCGTTGCCGCTCCCTATGATATTGCCGTCGCAGATGATGAACAGCAACTTGCGCTTGTCGTCATAGTGCAGCGCAGCCAGCGAGTCGATTGTCCGGCGCATGTCTTCGCCCTCAGTGTAACACACGGGATCTGGCACAAAACAAATTTGTCGAACATCTCGGGCGAACACTTTCCCGTCAGCTGGAGTGCGGAAAGGACTAGACATCGATGGGTCAGACTTCCGAGTCACACGCACATCTTGACAGGACCTACACTTGAGCACGATCGAGGCACACAGGATCCCAGTAAACACGAGTAACAGATAGCTCTGCACCGTACACCGCGGCGTCTTGCGGAAATCCGTCTCGCCCATGTACGCCATCTGCTTGACGCACTTTCGTCATCCTCGACTGCATCGGCACCCAACCGCTTCTGCTCCTTCTCCGCCGCACGAACGCCATCCCCGACTGTCTTCCATGCGCCGTATGATAGCCAGACCGAGCGGTGGCTGATGGCGTAATCGGCGCCCTCCTTCCATCCATTTGAAGCCGCACATTGCCGGATGCGTTCTATGTTGGAACCACGCATCGTTGGGACATACCGTTCGCAGAATGCGCCCTGCTCCAAATCGGTGACAAATTCCATGCCACGACGCGTGGCAATTTCAGGAATGAGCAAAGAGTGTATCTAAGCTTTGACGCGACGTTTATCAAAAGAGTTGGGAGAGTGTGAATCGTTGGGACGAATGCAGGAAACGGTCCAAATACGCGCTCGGTCGAAAGATGCGAAGATTTTGCAGAGTGTGTAGTTGAGCTGCGTAGAGACGGTGTAGATCTTGGACGAGTCTAGAGGTGGATGTTCTTCATTGGGGAGGGGTGGAGTGCCATTTGACAATACAAGGGGTGTGGGCTGACGAAGTGGGCGACCTGTGCCAGGACAATAGCGTTCTCATCCTTTGGATGCCTCTCAGCGGTAAGCGAGGGACCGGAGACCAGCTTGGACACGAAAGCGTCCGAGGAGTTGCGCCGGTACCTGTGGAGCCACGAGTCTGGAAACCGGGAGAGTCAAAGAGGATCAACTGGGTTGGGGGAAGAATGTCGCGGTTCGCAAGGGAGATCGTGTGATCCGCCGCCTCGGTGACAAAAGCGAAGAGGATGGCGTACAGATCGCGCACAAGCGAATCACTTTGGATCGTGCTCTGATTGACGCTGAGAAGGACGACATAATTGGTCTTGTTCGTCAACAACTGCGCAAGATCTTCTGGCGCGACACCGAGGAGGCGCGCAGCGTGGTCGAGGACAGGGAAGTTGGCGACTAAGGCAGAGACATCCTTTGCATCAGCCTCTGTGAATTGGACATTGCTCAATAAGAGGATGGCAACGAGGATGGTGATTGATGAAAGATGTTTCGGCTTGAAACCGAGTGTGCGCATAGCGAGGCGTGACTGTCTCGTCCAACGCATGAGCAAGTAAATTTGAGCAACAAGTTCGTATAGATGAGGCTGGCCCGGGAGAAGCCTCGAGCTTGCTAGAGTGAAGTCGGTTTCCTTGTAGCACCGTTCTTCATATTCTCTGGCACTGAGGTCATTGACGTTTGCGAGGGTTTTGTATGGGTTGACGAGGAGGAGGTTCGTCGTGCCTATTCTAGAGTAGGGCAGGTCCGAGCGAAAGTGTGTGTTGAGGACGGCGACGATGGCGTCGTCAGAGGGCGTGACGGTTGCTGAGGTTGAGGTTGAGGATTAAGCGAAGTGTGCTATGTCGCCGGTGTTGACGGCGTGGGCGGAGTGTGCGAGGGTACACAGAGTTGGTGAGAGCGATGTGAGCGTGTGGGCGTATCATGGCAAGGCACGTGGTGCGTGTACACGAAACGGCGGGGTATGAGTCGATATGAGCGCCGTAGAGGTAACGGGTGAAGTTGCTGTCAGACAGAAGGCGTCACATTTGGGAGTGCAGATACAAAGGATAAATGGGCCGGAAGAACACGCAGAGACATGCAGGTCGGCGGGGAGAAGTTAGAACACGAGGGTGTGTCGAAATGGCCAACCAAGAGGGAGGATGCTGGTATGGATGGGGATCGTCGAGCGATCGACTGCGCGAGACGAAGAAATCATTGCACCTCACAGGCCGACGATAACATAGCTAGATCACCCTGTGAATATCTGGGGTGTTGGGAGGTGGTGTAGATGACCTATGCACATTCTCCATAGTGCGTTGATAGTGTTTGTAGCACCGTATTACGTAGCTCGCAGCGTCCTTGAGATGCCCAGTCGTGACAAGAGTTCGGATGAATGCCTCCGAGTCGTACCCGATCGGACTCCTCTTCGATCGTGCAAACGCATCCAGTCCCTGAACACCGTACGGCATGAGTTTCCAGCGCCGGCAGCGTTATTATAGAACTCACTCTTCACCTCGTCCGCCTTCTTGCCCATTCCATTCATCAGACACGTACGTACCGTCCCCGACATGTTCGGTTCGAAGAATGTGACCTTCAAGTTGCCGTCCGCATCTCTTTCGAGCTGTTGCTGCATCGCAAGCAGAAGCGCGCTCTCGTCCATCATCTACCCGACCAAATACCGACGTCAAATTCAAGTCCATTTTCTGGAATCCCCCCCATTAAAAAAGTACGCACTCTGGCTTCGAACCCATGACCCAAGTTGTCCTTTGAAAACAAAAAATCCGCAGACTTGATAGACTCAATGATCGCTCCTTCATCCTACTCGCTCGACCAACCAACCGGAAACGCGAACGGACGAGACGCATACCGTCATTTGACTCGCTTCCTCCATCAACAATACCGCGCCCTGTCGTCGCTATAATAGAAATCGCGCAGCATCTCCCCGTTTTGCTCCCGCGCATACACCTGGAGTAGCTGCTCACAGGCGCAAGGCGTTCACCACCGTCCTCTATCAGACGGAAGGAGCCGAGTGGGAGCCGTTTGTGCAGGTGCAGCAGGACGTAATACACTGAAACAATCAATTGGTCGAACCACGCTCACCATATAGGATAATTGAATTACCTACCCAACTCGGTATCTCCACTGTCCAATGCCTTTAACAATGCCAGTTTGCCCTCTTTTATCGTCAACAACAGCGGTACTTGGTGGTCCGATGCGCGCGCCTCGTGATCCAGAAGCTTTGACGAGTGGAAAAGATAAAGAGAATCAACAACGTCGGCCAAGCATGAACGACGCCCGTGCGCTCACCTTGGTCGCAAGACCGGTCCTGCCCACCTCCCTCGTGCGACGCGCAATGTCTGCATAGCTCACGGCGCCTTTTCCAAGCTTTTCAAACTTGTCGACGATCACCTTGCACAACGCCTCGCCCTCAGTATCTGTCGCGAAGGATTGGGAACGTGCGAATGGCGCTTGTCCAATGCTTCAGTACAATGGCCGCCTTGAGTGAGAGGTGTGACGAAATCCGGAGGGAGAGCAGTGCAAGTTTCGCGATGTCAATCGGGTGATGAGATGCATCGGCAACACGTATCGATTTCTAACACGAACATCCCTCAGCATGACGAAAAGAACACGGGACATATTGCTTACTGGGAGTACGTCAACGGTATCCGTGTCTCTTAGAACCCCATTTGACACCTTGAGTGCTTGACCCATCGCGACAAAGTCGTCGGGGTTGTAGAGATCCAAGGATCCCCAACCAATTTCCGTTGCCGGTACGCCAAGATACCGCAATGCAGGCCTGCCCCAGATCAGATTGGTAAAATCGGGAACTTGGAGGCTTAGACTCGGAGAAAACAGGCAGCAGAGGCGCCGCGGCAACCCTAGGACAAAGGATTCCCACGGTCGTGCGATGGTCCAACGTTGAAGTTAAAGCACGAGCTGCACCTCACGGAAAACATATCTCGGGCAAAGTATTGGTAGGTCGTCGACAGGGGTAAAAATAATATACCGGTAGTATACTGCTACATCGTATCGTACCTCACTCAAAAGTTCCGATAGGAATCGGAACCCGGAACATATCATTCCGTTTCTCAGAGCGAATCGCACTTGAATCAGTCTATCGTGAAAGCTGACTGCCAGTGAATCTCAACAATAGAAGGTAATGAGTGAATGCTGCTGCACATCAGGATGAGTCCAAAATGCATTACTCTTGAAACCAATTTTTTGGTCTGGATCCGCTTGAAAACTAAAAAAACTAAAAAAACTAAAAAAAAATCAGCATTTCACAATTCATAATTCGTCGGACCGGTGGCATCTATCGACTATTCCTAGGGTCTGTCATGGGTATGGGTAACCCGCATGGGTAGCGGGTACGGGTACTACACGGGTATGGGTGCGGGTACCGGCTCCGTGTACCCGTACCCCAACCCGTACCCACGTGGTGGGTTTCCATTCCATGCAAAAAAAAAGCTATGCTAGAACATATGTAACTATCTGTCACTACTAACTTAAAAACACCGCCTGACAGAATTTTCAATGTAGCTACAAAGAGAAATAACACTGTGAAACAAAAAAAAATTGCTCGTCTGTGTTGACGAACACCATCATCACAGTCTCCCTCTAGGGCCTCTACTGCCATGACCCCACCACCACCAAAGCGAGTCCCGAGGTTGACTGAAAAGGCCAGGGAGGCCATGATTGATAAGATCCTCACAGTCCGAATGCCTGGCACGAACAAGCGGAGACTCAGTGGAGGGTCCAACCAAACGGTAACTACTGCAGACCCACCTATACCATTCACACAGGTTGCAAAACGGGCCCGCCGAGTCACAGACTCTGCAGAGGTCGAGACCGAGCCTGAACTTGAAGAAAGAACGGCAGGCAACGGCACGGGCAATGGCCCGCGCACACGCTCGCCGAGTGTTGAAGAAATACTGCCTCCGGGCAATGACTCCAAAGAGACTCCTGACGAGGAGCTAAGTCCGTCTGTTCAGCTTCAACCTATCAAATGAAGGCTAAATGTTATTGTAGAACGCCTACAAAAAGAATGGACATCACCGATATACCAGTTCTTCGAACCGACGCCGGACATCAAGATCGTTGATGGTCGCCGTATCCACGTGTTCAAGTGCAGTGCTCGTGGATGCAAATCCACGGTGCGTCGGTACCTGGACAAAAAGGATGCCCGGTCCACCGGGAATATGCGTAAACACGTGAAAGCATGCTGGGGTGAGGAGACGCTCCAAGCTGCCGATGATGCCAAGGATGTGGGTCAGGTTCGAACACACGTCGTTGGCGGCATCCTGCGAAACGGATCAATCACGGCGGCGTTCGAGCGAAAGGGGAAAGGAAAGATAACGTACAGTCACCGACAGCATACGCGTGCTGAGACCAGGGCGGAGCTGGTTCGCTGGGTCACGGAGAACCTGCGTCCTTTTTCGATCGTCAAGGATCGCGGGTTCTTAACGTTGATGAAAACCGGTCGACCGGAGTATTACTTACCGTCCGCCGAGACGGTGTCACGAGACGTTAAACGGGTGTTCACCCATACGCGCAACCGCATCGCTAAGATGTTGAGGGTGCGTTACTAGCGACAAGTGTTAGCGTTGACACGAAATGGACTTAATGACTTACTAGGAGTATGAAGGCAAACTCCATTTCACAACGGATGCTTGGACTTCTCCGAACCACCAAGCATTCGTTGCATTCTGCGTGCACTTGGAGAAAAATGGAGCACCCCTGACATTTCCGTTAGATATGGTAGCTGTAGCAAAGGTTCGTGTCAACTTACCCGTTCCGAGCAAACGTTCCGAGCAAACGTTGATGGGGGAATCTAGTCCCACACAGGTGTTGAGCTGGCCAAGGCATTTGAGCATGTCCTGGATGAATTCGGTATAGCAGACAAGGTAAAAACGAATGACTTTGCACTTACCGATGTTACCGCTGACTCGAACTGGTAGATTCTGAGCGTGACGTGTGATAATGCATCGAACAACGATTCGATGATTAAGCACCTTGCCGACCTTGTCCCAGAGTTTGCGGGCGCACCGAGCCGGACACGTTGCTTTTTGCACATAATTAACCTGGTTGCAAAGTCGTTAATTCGACTCTTCGACATGAAGAAGAAAGATACAGACCAGGCTCTGGAGGCAGAAGATAGTGACGACGAAGATGACGACGTACCAGCGCTGGAGGAAAATGTCGGTGACGATGAAGAGGTGACCGATAATGAGGCAGGGTGGGTTGACGAGGTTCGACTCTTGGCCTCTGAGGAACGCCGGAGGTTGAACGAGAGCATTCTGCCATCGAAGTTAGCTCTGGCAAAGGTACAAGAACAGAATAGACGCACCAGCTGCCTAACCATGATCTACAGATCCGTAAACTTGCCTTTAAGATCATCCATTCAAGCACAGTCCTTTTGCCGGCCTGGAAGCAACTCCTGCGAGACTTGAACGAGGCCGAAACGTTGATGCCGCGGGATGTCGCGACACGGTGGAACTCCACCTTCGACATGCTTGATTATGCCCTCTTGCATCGGGCAGCTATTGACCAGATCACTGGGCGGAGGGATTTGAGAAAATATGAGCTGGACGACAACGAGTGGGCCTGGTTGACTGAGCTGTGTGAGGTTTTGAAGGTGCGTCGCCGCATGGGAACCTCGAGGCACAACGAATAATCCTTGCTTACCCAATCAGATTCTCAAACATGCGACCAGTTTCTTCTCACGTTCGACGCCGAACCTGGCTACCGTTATCCCAGCGATGGACTACATCGATGAGTATTTCACCACCAAGTCACTCAACCAAGACCTCTCTCAAGCGGCTCGGTCGTCTATCGAGATCGCTCAACGGACCCTCAACCGTTACTATGCGCTAACTGATAGCTCCGAGGTATACCGGATTGCCATGGGTAAGTCTGGCTGCTGCGTGCGTGTCATGATACACACGCTCACGAGTTTAAAAAGTTATGCACCCCCGTCACAAGCTAGCCTATTTCGACAACGCAAATTGGGAGCGTGAATGGACTGAAGCAGCAGAGGCCCTCACACGGAATACATTCGCCGAAGTCTATGAACGACACGAGCAACGTGAGGATGATCACCAGGTCAGCGAGGATAAAGAGCCATCTACAAAAATCAAGGTATGTCTATTTGAGTTCGTGTACTATTTGATCTGATTACATGGCACACAGAACATCTTCGACACTCTTCCGGCTCTGGCCCCGCCAAAACAAAATGATCTCCGTTGTGAAATAGAGTGCTACTTAACTACAGACGTGGAAGATGTATCAGATCCGTTGAAATGGTGGCACGAGCACAAGTTGGTCTATCCGGACCTCTCACGAATGGCATTGGATTATTTATCTATCCCCGGTGAGTCCCATGGAGCCTGGTTGGTTCAATCGCACTGACGGTTTGATTAAGCAACGTCAGTTGATGTCGAGCGCCTGTTCAGTCGAGGTCGGCTCTTGCTGAGTCATGTACGCTCACCGCTGAGCGTGCAATCCACACGTGCCGTCCTCTGCCTTGGCTCATGGAGCCTCCTTGGATTTATGAAGAAGGTAGATATCAATCAAGTTGTCACACTGCCGGATGTTCAGGGGGAAGAGGGTGCGCTGGAGAGGGGTTGGGATGCAATTAATGAAGTAGAGTAGTCTACTATTAGATATGTGTTCATAGCAGCTTGACCCACGGGTAAACCCATCACGGGTATACCCGTGGGTCCAATTTTGGATATTTGTGTGCTAACCCACACCCACACTGTGGGTACGGGTAAATATGTGGGTACGGGTACGGGTATGAGCCAAAACACCCGCGGGTTTACCCATGACAGACCCTACTTGGAGCCATACCATCATTCTCTTTATCATCATCTACATATTCATCTTCAGGGCCTAGTTAGTGTTCCTACCGTTTTCCTTTGGATCTACGTGATCAGAGACTGACTGACA
>JBBPOL010000709.1:0-10804 GCA_038091435.1 Leccinum variabile | reverse complement strand
AGGCTTACCACTCATCCGTATCCCAGCGCATTGTAAGTTTTATAAATTATCGCGCGACTTGCTCTCACCGCGTAGTCATTTATTAGGTGGGTCGTTGTCTCAGATTTTCGCAGCTTTCTTTGACCGGCGATTTGATGGCGTTCGCGATCGCACGTTGTTCGCAATTTGCGTTCCTGTGTGCCGTCTGCGGTCTTCCTGCTTACGGTAGAGGAGGTGAACAAGACGGTGGCTTGCAGCTATTTGACGACGATCGACGCCATACCCGTGGTCCCCCCCGTTGGCGGCAAGGAGATATGGGATCTGTTAGTGGATCGGTGGCTATTTTTACTCATGGGCTCCAAGAACTGCCTAACGTATTGGAAGTCGTCCAGGCCGGGAACGCAAAGAAGGATAAATTTGGTCCAATAACGGGTACTACGTCGATACTTGTCGGCATGTGTATCGCCGGTCACGCTGCTCTGCGCCGGGGGACAAGCATACCATATCGCGGAACATGCCTTCACACTGTTGGACTGCTTCCGCGTGTCCGCAAACATCGAGGATTACCAGACTGTAGTAGATCACTGCGATCGTGCCTTGGAATCCATACAATCTTCAGGACCACGTGTCATCCCCTTGAAGATTAGTCGTGCCGAAGCGTTCCTCCACATATTCCAGCTTGAGCGAGAGGAAACAGCTTCACCTCCAATTCGGCATCGCGCTCATCACGCGCTCCCAGCTCAGCTCTAATATAAAGGATATAGACGAATCCATAACGCATTATCGTATTGCCCATGGTCATTCCAAACGTGGCGCGTTACGCGAGCGCTGCGAGAACGACACTGATTCTCGCGACGGGCTGGACGAAGCGATGGTTCTCTTGGCTGAAGTGGATTCTTTTGTCCTACACACCCGGACATACCGATTACAAGAAGGCCTTGATCGGCTTGGGCAACGCACTCTTTTTGCGCTTTCAATCCCAGAGAAACAGGGACGACTTGGATGCGGCGGTCGATCGTGTGTCGCGTGCTCTGACGCTCCCAGCTATGGCAGAAGAGTTTCTCGTTTCAATCACCCTCGCTACAATCTTGTCTGCCCGTTACGATGAATACAAGGACGCGGAAGACTTGGAAAGGTCCGTTTAGCTCTTTGGCGTCGCTACAGAAGGAATGCCACCGAAGCACATCTTTCGAGGAGTGCTGTGCCGAAACTACAGCAATGTATTGCTCAAGCTCGGATGTCTGCGTAACCACCTCCAACACCTCGAGACTGCTGTTGACTTCTACAAGCAAGCGCTTGAACATATTCCACCTTCACACATTGACGCGCCCGTGACAAACATGCGCCTTGCAGAAGCGATATATAGACGAGCCAAACTCCTCCAAGACAGCGATGGTGGCAACGAAGCGCTCCGTATCCTCCAAGGCGTTCTGAAGATGCTCCCAGAAGACAACCCGAATATCTACTCCACTCGTCTGCATTACTCGTCTATCAAACCTCCCTTGGCTCTCTCAATCAACACCTCCTCGACACGGCATCCATCAAGGACCGACGAGATGTGCTATTGAACAAGAATGTGAAAGCTACGTTAGCGACGGACGCCACAGCATGCGCAATCGGGAGGGGTGAGTTGGGACTGGCGGTCGAACTGTCAGAACAAGGACGCGGGCTGCTGTGGTCGCAGATGTCGCGGAGTCGTACGCCTCTCAGGCTTGACGCGCTACGGTCCTCGGGCGAGGTCGGACAGGCGTTGGCTTCCGACTTTGAACGGTTGAGCTCCCTGATCGCGCAGAGCACCTTTGAAGAGCACAGAATATCGCGGCGGACAAATGGAAGAGGCCACGCGCCAATATAGACAATGGTCGAAGGAGTTGGATAATCGTCGGGCGTATCCGCCAGCAGCCAGGGTTAGAGTCCCTTTTGGACCGACCGTCGTTTTGGGCTTTGAAGTCCGCTGCTGTAGGCGGGCCTGTGATCCTCGTCAACGTCAGCCGTCAGCGGTGCGATGCGGTAAAAGTCCTGCACGATGCACCGCCCCGACTGGTCCCTCTCCCTGTTGCGACGCTCGACGACCTGACGGCGCTATCCACACAGCTGTATAAAATGCCGAAGGACACGAGGTACGTGGGCGATGAAAAAACGCGGGAGCGACAGTTGGTAGTGGTTCTACGCACGCTCTGGGACTGGATCGTGCGGCCAGTCGTCGACGAGTTGGCTACGTTCTTGCCGCGGGGTTCGCGGATCTGGTGGTGCCCGACATCGAAACTGACGACGTTACCACTGCATGCGGCGGGGCCGTACCGCAATGTGGCACGCTGAACCTAACGAATTTGTACATCTCGTCATACACGCCGACCCTGGCGGCGCTCGTGCGCGCGCGCGTCAGCCCGTCTTTTCCCCGTCCCCGTCCTCAACTGCGTCTTCGCCGCCCTCTCCGCCGTCTTTTTTAGCTGTCGGCCAAGCCGCACCGGCTTCTTCCACCTCTCGACGATTGCAGACGGTCGCAGCGGAGCTTACTACAACATCATTGCGAGATATTGTTTTTGCAGTCGGATTGACGTACGCTGGTGCTGCCCGCCATCGACCCGCCATGGAGCATACATCACGCTGTCGAACTATTTCGACGCGTTTAGAAGATTCGTGGCGACGAGCGGTGAGTCTGTCGGTCCAAGTTCTCCACAACGCCTTGTGATTGATGGTTCTCCGGGCCCTAGTTTTGATCATACAATCAAGAGCTCGGCCGCAGTACGAGAGGGACTCAAACTCATCTCGATTGCGTTGTACATGGCTATGACAGGCACTGGGTAAATCTCATGCTTACGGAGCCTGAGGTATGCATTTGGGATGTATCACCAGGCCTTCAGGTATGGCGTGCATGCGGCGACTCATCTATCGCTCGGTTTGCCTTTCCTTGGAGCCGGTTGTTTCACTTTAGGTACCTCGAACATGGCCATCGCATGCATGGTCACTACTTTCTTCCCCCGCTTCCACCACGTCCCACGTCTCATCAGACAACAAGAGCTCCTTCAGACAACAATTACGACACCCTTTCGTCGTCGTTACTGATGTCGAGGAGGTCGTTTGGTCTCATATTCAGTAAATCCTCAGCGACGAGCAGTCCGCGGAGTCTGTCGATCCAAGTCTGCGCAACGCCTTTCCGGGTCCTACTTTTGATCATAAAATCAAGTGCTCAACCGTACCTCGCCTTTGCACCCGTTAGTCCCTCGTCGCCAAGTTCCTTTCCGCGTGCTTTGGTGGCGTCGTGGCCAGTATTCTCGGACTTGAGAAGTGGCACGGGCTTCGCACTGTTCGCCACGTCCGTGCTGTCCACGTCGTTTGTCATGTATGTCGTAAGCTGCAAAGGTACTAAGCTCGCAAAGTACCTGCCCGTCCGTCTTGGAGAGTTGGTTCAATCTTTGTCAGGACAACATTTTCACCTTGATTATGGTGCGTCCCACTCGTCATTCCGGGGGGTAGTAGCGAAGCGCTTACCGATAGAATGCTCCTAGGCATCGTTCACGCTAAGATGTCGCGGAGCTTGTCGACTGGCCCTTGTTGCCTTGTGTACGAATAATGAGCCTATCAATCGTGCGTTACCACCGCTCGCGCAGACCCAACCGTTTAACTTCAGCGTCGATCGCGTGTCAAACCTGGGTCACGTGTGACCGATGTCCTTCGGTCGTTGCCGAAGTCCTTTGGAATGAGAGTAGTTAGTAGGCAGTTAGTGGTCGATGTCAATTTGTAATTGTTTTACCCACTGAGTCCACCGTCTCCACTGGCAAGAAGTTCAACCAAAGTTGAACTGGCCACGTCAATCGATCTCAATCGATCTCTTCACTACCCAGGTTCCGTGTGAGTCCTTGAATCTCGCAATTACCTCACATGTGACCCATGACAAAGATATTTCATCCAGTAAAATATGGATAGCAATCCCACCGTTACGGTTACCGCAACTACACCTACTGAGTCTTCTCCTATCGATGCGGAAAAACAAAACCCTGTCCTCGGCGCTGCGATTATGCCCAATGGCAGCAGTTCTAGTGACGCCATGACTATCCCTCGAGACGCAACACCCCCTCCCGGGCCAAAGCAAGCAGCCCCACCGAGTACTCCCATAAAGCGTGGCCCTACAAGCTTCCTCCCTTTTTCGACCTTAACCCTTCATCGCCATTCCACTCTACATATCATGGGCCGCGAGATGAAGAAATTCATGATAGGCCCTATGCCTGCAGCTTGCTTCCTAGATGAATTCCTACCCACGAGCAAGCTGCCACGCCGCGAGGAGTTTGCCTTCCCGCCCAAATCCTTTGAAGACACTGTTGCATCTAAGTCGGAACTTGATGCATACGCCACGTTTGTACGCCACAATTCCACGTACACATCCTTTGGAGTGCTAATGTTGCAAAGTAGACCCGGGAGATGAAACCTTTCTGTCCCGAATTACGGCTGGTCGATTCGCACAGCACGCCTGATACAAAGAACTGTGGCGCGTTTACATATCAAATCAAACCGGACCTCTGTGTCTACTCAGACACGTCATCCACAGGATGCGACTCCTCTACAGTCGAAATGACTGTCGAGTTCAAGTGGGATCGTGGCCACGATGCTTTCACTCGCCCATATATCACACCGAATCATTCGATGTTCATCTCGGACAACAACACGGCGCTTAGTACGTTGGGCCAAATCACCGCTTACGCATCAGCACAACTCGGCTCCCAATTTCGTACTCATTGCTTTTCTGTCCTCGTTGTTTGTGAGATTGCTTATATCATCAGATGGGATCGAGAGGGTGCCGTCGTTACGACACCCATCAAATATGCAGAAGACAAGACGCTGGCTGAGTTCTTCTGGCGTTACTCGCAGGCTTCGCCCCAGCTCCGTGGTGTCGACACCACTGTCAACGAGGCCACCGGTGAGGAAGCGAGGGTGGCGAGACAGCAATTGTCCTTGCCAGAAAAAACTCGCATGCTCAAAATCACGCAGCCTGTCGAAAGCAGTGAATCACTAATCCTCATCTTCCCTGCTCCCGCCCCACCGGGATATCCACCTGTGGGCCGTGCCACGCGGGCGTGCCCCGCATATGAGTGGCACGGCAAACGCACTGTTTTTCTAAAGGATTCCTGGCGTGTCCTGTTGGATGGTATATTAAGTGAAGGGGAGACGTACAGGAGATTAAATAGTGCTGGCGTTCGCAATGTTCCTATTTGCATTGCCTCTGGGGATGTAGAATGCATCCCCGAACAGCAGCCCCAGACAGTGAGGCTGTCGAAGGAGTGGTGGTCGTGCACCCCAATAAATCTCGTTCCCCATACCCACCATCGCCTTGTTCTCAACATCGCCGGGACTTCGTTGATGTCCTTCGGCTCCGTACGCGAGCTTGTGACAGCCGTTCGTGACGGATTGATCGGCAAGTCTTATTTATTTGATGGAGACAAGGTCTCATTGCTTCTCACACAGCCCACATGGATGCGCTGCACAAGTCCGGTATCTTACACCGTGACATGAGTCCCGGAAACGTCATCATCCACTTTGGCAACGGTCTTCTCATAGACTGGGATTTGGCAAAACTTGTCGATAGTGGTGGATGCAGGCAAACAACACGTACGGTACGTCTCGGCGTCAGTCTTTATGCGCTCGAATTGAAGATGTGGATCAAGGGGACATGGCAATTCATGTCCGTATCACTTTTGTACAAGCCAACCAATCCCCATACGTTCACGGACGACTTGGAGTCGTGCTTCTGGGTCCTCCTCTGGACAGCTTTGATGACCATTCCGTCCTCCCTCTCTCTCGATGCTCGCTCTGCATTGATCGAGCAAGTATTCAACGATGTTGGAGAGGAGGGTGCCGGCAGGCAGAAGAAGTTCTTCCTTCTTACGCAGGAAGAGTTCAAAAAACCGCTCTTCCCGAAGCATCCGGCACTGTGTCGGCTCCTCATCCAGCAGGCCGACATCTTCAAATGTCTTTACGATACCCCCCCACCATCTGAAGCCGCACTCATCGAACGTCTGAGAGATGGCCTCAATGCCGACGAGAACATTTCTTTCACGGTGACCCATCGCATTCAGAAAGGACGACTCGCTCTTCAAAACCATGATGCATTGATCCACGCTTACAATGAATGCCTTAACCACAACTGGGCCTATGATGCCCCTGCTGAACCTCAGCCCGTCAAACCTCCGAAGCCTTACGGCGAGGATTCCCAACCGCACATTATGTCCAAGTCATCTCAGATGATGATGTTGGTGCCGATGGAGACGAAGAGAGCGAAGAAGAGACGCAAGTTAGAGGGGTCACCTCATATCACGAGCTCAGGGTCGAGCGGATATAGCACAGAGCCTGTCGCGGTGCAGGCTGAGCAGGAGGGGTCCAGCGCCACCATCAAGGGCATGAGAGGGTCCCCTGCAGTGGCGGCAGCGCCTGTTCCCGATTAGTTTTCATGTCATTACCGTCCCGTGTACCTCGATGACCTTTTTCAATGGATGATGACCGCAAGCGACTTCTGACTCGTCTAGGACTCAGATTGTTCTAACAGATTCCCAACATCGATTCATTTTTCGTCTAATATATGATGCTGGAGGTGCCGCCGCCGGTACCTACTACGCAAAGCCGCTTCGCACTGCTTTCGATTGCGATCGAGACGTGGGCGCGGCGTTCGTCACCCCGAGCGTGATTTTCGTGCGTCGCTCCCCTGGCGGCGCGTTCGGCGTAACGAGTCCTCTCGAAGAAGGTACATATTGGGGTGCAGCACGTGTTGTCGCACAGTGACACGGTCAACTATACACCGCGTTATCGAGAGTACGACGGAAGACTGATTCGTTACTTCTTTTTTCCGAATCTAATGACAAACAATCTACTGCTAACTTAGTATACAAAAGTCTAGTCCGAAGGCCTCTGCGCGCTTGTAGCTTGTAGGCACGGCCCGGGGAATGTACTTAGTGACCTGTGACGTCGGTGTCACACAGCTAAGTGACACCTTTTCTCGAAACTCAGTTTCAAACCACATCGTCAGCGAGGTCAACAACGTTTAAAAACAAAGTCAAGTGTACGTCGGAATCAAAAAGGACCATCACGCTCATCAAGGGGATAGAAGCTCTCGGAGGTCAAGATTGGTGGGATGGGCGTCGATCTCACCTAGGTCGTGCCCAAGCTCAAGGACACCGCTGGCGAACCTACAGAGCCCATTGAGGTCGTCATCTTTGGCGAGCCTTACATGACCGATGTGGAAACGCACATGCTCGACAACATCACGTATGTTCTGCTCACTCGCATGGATGATCTCAACACTGCCATTTTTTTACTCTAGCAACCAGGCGATCGCAGCAACCATCCACACTAGGGGTCGCATCCGAGGACTCGGGAGGGTGTCGAGCGAGATGATGTTGACGATTGTAGAGGAGAATTGCGGTCAGTTTGGGGTGAGCTGATCCTCGTGCGTGCCGAAAGGTGTAGGCTGACATTGCAGTTGCGAGCGTTTAATGCGCCGTTCGTTCAATCAATGACCTCATCCTCGTGCGTCCCGAACCGGGCGGGCGATGTCGGTGTATTTTGGGGTGAGCTGATCCTCTTGCTTGGCGAAAGGTGTAGGCTGACATTGTCGTTGCGAGTATTTAATGTGCCGTTCGTTCAACCAAAGACCTGATCCTCGTGCATTCCATCGTGCGGGCTGATGTCGGTGTAGTGGTGAGCTGATACTCGTGCGTCCCGAAAGGTGTAGGCTGACATTGTCGTTGCGAGTGTTTAATGCGCCGTTCGTTCAATCAATGACCTCATCCTCGCGGGCGATGTTGGTGTATTTTGGGGTGAGCTGATCCTCTTGCTTGGCGAAAGGTGTAGGTTGACATTGCCGTTGCGAGGGTTTAACGTTCCGTTCGTTCAACCAATGACCTGATCGTCGTGCGTCCCAAACCGGGCGGGCGATGTCGGTGTATTTTATGGTGAGCTGATCCTCTTGCTTGGCGAAAGGTGTAGGCTGACATTGCCGTTGCGAGTGTTTACCGTTCCGTTCGTTCAATCAATGACCTGATCGTCGTGCGTCCCAAACCGGGCGGGCGATGTCGGTGTATTTTATGGTGAGCTGATCCTCTTGCTTCGCGAAATGTGTAGGCTGACATTGCCGTTGCGAGTGTTTACCGTTCCGTTCGTTCAATCAATGACCTGATCGTCGTGCGTCCCGAAGCGTGCGGGCGATGGTGGTGTATTTTGGGGTGAGCTGATCCTCTTGCTTGGCGAAAGGTGTAGGCTGACATTGCCGTTGCGAGTGTTTATTGTTCCGTTCGTTCAACCACAGACCTGATCCTCGAGCTGATCCTCTTGCTTGGCGAAAAGTGTGGGCTGACATTGTCGTTGCGAGTGTTTAATGCGCCGTTCGTTGAACCAATGCTGATCCTCGCGCGTCCCGAAGCGTGCGGGCGATGTCGGTGTATTTTGCGGTGAGCCGATCCTCTTGCGTCCCGAAAGGTGTAGGCTGACATTGTCGTTGCGAGTGTTTAACGTTCCGTTCGTTCAACCAAAGACCTGATCCTCGAGCTGATCCTCTTGCGTCCCGAAAGGTGTAGGCTGACATTGTCGTTGCGAGTGTTTAATGTGCCGTTCGTTCAACCAATGACCTGATTGTCGTGCATTCCGAACCGTGCGTGCTGATGTTGGTGGTCAATTTGCCCAGGGTGAGCTCATCCTCGTACGTCCTGACATGTATAGGCTGACACTGTCGTTATGAGTGTTTTCCAAGTTTAATGTGCTGTTCATTCAATCAAAGGCAGGCATTGTGGTCTTTTTATACTATGAGCTTATATGGGCAGTGTCGATTAAAGGGAAACATCCTGTGTTGACATGGGACAGTATATGATAATATCAGCATATATATATATAATGAATTATGAGCATCACTTTTACAATCCTATTGGGATTCTGGATATTATATTTTGTGGATCAATGGATACCGTATCCACTGAAAGAATGAATTGTTGATTGACTGTACGTTCTGGATTACTGAAACACTGGAGCACTAAGGTACATTTCAACTGTAACATCTGGAAGTACTGGAACACTGATTATGTTACTGGATAGCTGGACCACAAGAGTGCTGACTTATTAGAACACTGGCATACTTGCATTTCTAACTACCTGGAATTCTAGCTGGCTATATTTACTGCCACATTAAATTATTGGTTACTGGATAGCTGGGCCACTAGAGTTCTGACTCACTATAACACTGGCTTACTGTATTTTCTGTATGGCCAAGAAACCTGGACACCTAGACAAGCTGTATGATTGGATCACTGCAGCACTCAATTGTTGAATCATTGAATCTACTGAATGACTGGATAGCTGTATTTACTGGAGCACTGGATCAATGAATTATTGACACACTGGCTTACTGGAATTTCTGTTAAACTAAACCACATGGATTGCTAGATCGCTGTATTTACTGGAGCACTGAACCACTGGATCATTGAATCTAGTGAAACACTGGAGCACTAGACTGCTATTCAACTGTAACTATTAGATTATTGATCACTGGAGCACTGGATTACTGAATTGTTGGCTTGCTAGTTCACTGGAGTACTGGATTACTGAATTGTTGAACCTACTGAAAGACTGGAATACTTCAGTACTGGCTTGATAGAACACTGGCTTATTGGAATCTCTGTACAACTGAAGTACCTGGATATTTGGATAGCTGTATTTACTGGAGCACTGGATCAATGAATTATTGCCACATTGGCTTACTGGAATTTCTGTTCAACTAAACCACATGGATGGCTAGATCACTGTATTTTACTGGAGCACTGAACCACTGGATCATTGAATCTAGTGGAACACTGGAGCATTAGACTGCTATTCAACTGTAACTATTAGATTATTGGTTACTGGACAGTTGGGCTGCTAGAGTGTTGACTTACTAGCACAATTCACTGACTGTAGTGTCTTGTACAACTAAAGTACCTGGACATCTGGACAACTGTATTTACTGGAGCACTGGATCGATGCATTATTGACACACTGGCTTACTGGAATTTCTGTTCAACTAGAGTACATGGATGGCTGAATAGCTGTTTATACTGGAGCATTGGATTACTGAATTCATGAACCTACTAAAAGACTAGAGCACTAGACATCTTTTCAACTGTATTATCTGAAGCTATTCAGTACTTGAGTATTGAACTACTGGACAACTGAAATCATAAATTACTAGATTACTGGAACAGATGACTTTATTGAAGAGCTAAACTAATGAATAACTCATCAACTGATATAACTAAATGATTGAACCACTGAACCATTTGGCTTTTGATACCACTGAACAACTGGCTTATTGTATTATTACTCCACTGAGACCTCTGAAGCATTGTACAACTGTGGAGATGCAATACTGATATTAATGTTAGCCTGAAGCACTAGTCTACATGCATGCTGAAGCCACTTTGTACTGAACCACTAAATTACTAATGACATTGCAAAAGATGGATCACTTCACTACTAGCATATTGAAATTAATGAAAGTACTAGAATGACTATATAATTTGCTGACTGGATTACTAGAACAACTAGAATAATGAAAACACTGAGGGAATGATACATTGAACTTCTGGAATCAGTTATGAAATTCCATTCTTTTTGAATGAGTTAATGAATTAAATTGTTCCAGTCAATCCAGTACATTCCAGTCAATCCAGACTTTTTGCAGTCTTGCTGATGGTGGAGAAGAAGCATTTTGATAGCATGTTTCAATGCACGGCATCGAAATAAAGAAAGAATGCTCATAGCAACGTAGGGTATTACAGTGACACCGACATACACTTTGCGAGGTCCAAAGCTG
>JBBPOL010000708.1:0-10808 GCA_038091435.1 Leccinum variabile | reverse complement strand
AGGATTATGGCTGAAACGAATAGAAGGGTGGACGTACCCAAAAGACGTCTTTGGAGACCCGACGAGGTGCACCTGTATTTATGGAAAAAGTACAACATGCATGTTCGGGATGAATAATCAAGCATAATAACAAACAAAGAGCTGACCAAACGGATTGACAGGTCTCCATCGGAGAGCCTCAAGAATGAATGCCTGCAGCTCAGTGAGCGACGACCAATCTGCAAACGTGGGTGCTGTTCAAATGATTGTTTCGTTCGTCATCAAGACTCGCGTATGACGAATGTCAAAGGTACTCACGTGCGTCTCTACCGATGACTGAATCCAACTGAGCCTGAACGATTGCTTGCGCATCCGGGAAGCACGCAGCGGCCATCATGATAACCGAGATCGCCACCTGTGTCTGTACATCCAAAAAATATAAATAAGTAGAACAAGAAACCATTGGTCAAGACGCATGGATGGTAAGCGTACCGTGTCAAACGCAGCACCGGTCAACGATCCCAAAAAGTATGCCTTTTCCACTTCGCCGAAATTTCCAACGATCTCCTTTGCCACTGAGTGCGGCCCGCTCTCTGTCGACTACGTATCATTGGTGCGTCAACTCCAGTGTTCTTGTGTCGCCCCGAGATCTGATAGGGACACTCACCATCTGGGATTTATACTGGGACATGTACCACGTCAACATGTTATACTCTTCTTGCCCCCATTCCTTCAGTTGTCGGCCGTACCATGGTAAATATTGCAAGAACGGGAAATGATCCACTAGGTGAGCGCCTGGGATGAGAGCTTTATGCACAATGGGAATCATGCGTTTGAGGTGGAGCATGAGCGGATCCTCCGTCAGCGAAACGGGCGTTGTCTTGCCATAAATGACGCGCAGCGTGACAGAACCCGTGAAACTGAACAAGAAAAGGGAGAATGAAAAGGGGCTCTTTGGTCTGGCGTAGAGACCAGCTCACCGTTTGACGTGCGTCGTGTGCCCCTCTGGGTCGTCCAACAGATCGATCACCATGTTCTTAGCGAACGACGCCTGGTCAACATCATATGCCGGCGTCGCCTTGAGTTGAAAATGGGCGTGCGCAGCCCTAGGTGTGTAGGAACGATGCCGATCAGTAACATACGAAAGAAGTAAGGCGGTGCCAAGAAACGAGGCGACTCACTTTCGCCACCGCCGCAATCGCTCACACGTGCTAAGCAGCATGAACCGCATGCCCCGACCGAGGATGTCGCTTCCCGCCACCGAATGCGGGCGGTCCGCAAAGGACGCGCCTTGTTTTTCCAGGAGCTGTGTCGCCTCCTGAAGGTGTCATCAAGGTGACAGAGAGAAAACATGACATCGTATTAACGGCAGTCAGACAAGGCAAATCCATGAGTAACGCGTGGGAAAGCCTCACATTATGGCGGCCGATGATGACAAGAACATGACTACCCTGTCTGAGGGAAATGATTGGACCGTATTGTTCGATCCATGACTGAATCAATTGAGGTGGGCTGGACAGGGCCACCGCATCCGCGATCAATTTCTGTGCGCACCATTCACGAGGAAAAGGTATAGGGAATACGCACTAGCGCCCATGCGGGGAATCGGGGGGTCCGGGAGGAAGAAGTGCATGTTTTTGTTGTTGCCGACGCCGGTCGAAAAAGTACACGGCAGCGATGGTAGTGAGGAGCAACGACACAGAAGAGACGATTGGACTGATCATCGTAAAGCGAGCTAGACCCGGACGTTATTCTTCAATCACGGCATGATTTGGATTCTATTTATATGGATAAGGTAAACCGTTTGGGCCGAGTCAATACCAGCAGTCGTTGCGCCGCTCATTGTATTTGACCCGGTCGCAATGTAGCCCGCAACCAGTGCGAGACGGTCATTAACATGATATATGTCAGACTTGTTTGGGAAAGGATTCGAACTTGGCTAAGGTGGCGTATCCCGCATACAAAACTGCTCCGTTAATATGGGGTTACAAAGTACAAGATGCAATGAAATTCACTAACCTGGGTAACCAATCGGTTCAATGAAATAACACAGCCTTGAGTAGACATGGCGTGGAAAAACCTTTTCTTTGAGAGGTACTACGGCAAGGGAGGTATAAGAAGCCGGAATGCTTCCGGTAATGGGACTTTTGAAACGCCTACTACTCCAAAAGGACTCACGTGAGTCTGGGGCACCGCTTGACTAAGTGGTGACAATTCTTGAACCACCGTGTTGATCGCGCTCCCATGATTTGTCCGGTTACTAGACAACTATCATACCCGAAACAATATTAAATTATCTAGATCCCGAGCGATCAGGCTTGCGACTCCAACGAACTTACCGCAACGTTGGTGTGTTGCTCCATTCCCCTATCAGGGAGACCGTTGTTGTGAATAGATGTCACAGCGTACTATGATCAAGCGGACTATCACAAACGGTTACTCAGGCTACTGCGGCAGTGGTTAGGACCAGTGAATGGCTGCATCCGGAGGGTGGAACTCCCGCTGACTGTTGCTCAACTTATCTCGATGAGATTTCCAAACACCTTCAACTTTCTGGAGATATTTCTGTGTCAGGACTGGCTTGATAGGAAAGATGGCAGGATAGCCCGAGCGTTGTCAAATCTCCTAGCATATATTTATATTTCAACGCTGTCCAACCCCTAAGGTGATTCGTTGCGACGTCAGAGTCAGGGGGAAGAGAGGGGAACAGGGACGCTACGAGTTTTCATTATTAATATTATAATGTGCCGCTGAGGAGCTCGTGCAACGGGGCTCGTAATCTGTGGTAGCACGGGCAGGGTTACCTTTTTTGATCCATTTCCGTCCATGTGGGGTATGTACTAAGGCCCCTGTGCCCTACCGTATCCCTAGTTTTGCGAATCCCCCAGGCGTAAGGCCCCGTCGTTCCCGCCGATGGGTTTAGAGGCACAAACTTTCTGAATCTACGGTTACCCTTTATGTAAGATAATGTAACTGGCCGTTACTGGCGTGTTGGTATGCTATCTGCTGTGTGTTGTGAGAGGTAGTATGTACTCGAATCGCGGGGGCGATCGAGGTAGGATGGGAGTACGGATGCAGTTAAATTTGTAAGTAGTAACAAAAATTGACTGGCCGAACGAAGCGGGCTATACCACCGTGACACCTATCATCGCATGTAGGAGGTATTTTGCCGTTGTGCATTCGATCAATCTACCAAATGGGCACGATCGATCGAGAAACTGTTCCGCGCCAAGAGCAAAAGCAAGATTGAACCCGCAGATCAGTGCCTCGGTCCAACGGGGGGACAAAAGTTTCGCCCGACCTCGCGATAGAATACTATCAGTGATGTTCTCTTGTTTGCCGACTTCTCGGTAGGTATTCACATCGTCATTCGACGGATCGGGGGTCAGGAAACGTGAATCTAGTACCCGACGGTACCGGCCTACGAACGAGAATGGCGGATTATACATGTTGCACACACGCAGTGGACCTGACCCGTCGGGTGTGAGCCTGTGAAGGGCTGACCACGTGCGATCGTTTAATCATCATCATCAATCCCTGTGTAGATGAGTTTGTGTCATGGGGTACGCTTGGGCCGCGGCTTGGCATACCTTTTGGGCGAGCGTGGGTGTTAATTTTCAAACGTGGCAGCATGGCCTCACGGACCTCACCATAGCCTGGACCGTCCTGGAGAGGGCGTATGGACGACCACAGCTTTTAGAATGGATGCAATTAGAGTCTTGATGTCATGGAGCCTGGCGCCACGCAATGATGACATTGAGATTACAATCGGCGGCGGTTGGTTATGTCAGCAGACCTAGTTTCTTTCTCCCGGGCCACTTTTGTCCCCCTTGATAATTGATGTTTTCTGTCAGTGACTCCGAGATGGTCGTCGATACATTGCGGCTATACTACATGCTCTATGTACTTGGATACTGATACGCCTCCAACAGAGGTCCCGCCTCTCTCGATCCTTTAGATCGATCATATCTGATCAGGCGTGGACACCTTCGAGTCACTGTTCCTACAGTCGTCGTGCACATCTGATATCCCCAGGATGGCCGCATCCCATACTTCCTGGGGCCGCACTACAAAGCCTTCGAAACAATGATGGCAATGCATTTCATCAAATCTCCTTTGCCTCCAGGTCCAGCATTCCGACGCAACGGGGTTACAAGGCGCTCATGTATGCAAGGCACGACACTTCCCTGCAGGACCTGCAGGCCTAATGTGTTGATGTTGTCATTTTGCCTATGAACGCAGCAGGATGAGTCTACATATAGGTACGACTAGGGATGATGCCAAGGCATGACAAGACAGCGTTGGCAGCTCACGTCGACGTCCTGTCAACTCGAAGTTGCGGTCCAGTGGGACCCTGCCTTACGCACAGCACACAAAACACGACGCGATTTCATATCGTATTCAGGCACATAATCATGGTATGAACGTTCCATTGATCGAGTGATCAACTGATCGATCGGTCGGTTCGTCGATTCATGCATCTCACAGCACCACTATCTGACAATGCAACTGTTACTCTGGATCTATACTACAGTCCATCATAAGGGACGGGCGGACAAGACAGCGAAAATAGTGTTGGAGTGAGAAAACAAAACAATTCACCCCCCAAAGAAACGCACAAGAGGAGCATAATGAATGATATTGATGTGATATGAATATAACTAGGGGCATACATACGTAGCAGTCGATCTATTCACACCCAAAACCGACCGCAAGGGAAGGCGCAGGGCGCAGTTAAGGAGCGGGCCTAACAGTCGCAATGGCAGGGGGCAAGGGAGCAGACGGAGAAGTACAGGTAAAAGGAAGGAAGGGGTGGCATAAATGAATACCGTGTATGTGTATGTATATCGTACTTCAAAAGAGTCAACTTCTCTAAACCAAAAACTCGTCCGTGAGCCACGCAAGGCTCTGTTTTTAAGGACTTGATCATAAACATTTTGGTAGCCGAGGTGAGGGGGAGGGAGTGGAGCGGGTCCATCGAGTATATTGCGTACATTGCGAGTCAAATACGTCTCGCAAAAAATGTGTGTGCGGGAGAAAGGGAGAGACGATGAGTGAGTGGATTAGAACCTAGAAAGCGTGAAGGGCGGGAAGCGGCAGGAGATCAATTGATGAGCCAACTCGACCGTGCGCTATAAAACACAGTGTCCAACGTTGACGTCGCACTGGATACGATACTCCCTGAACTCGAAGCGTTCGCCCGAAATGCCGAAATGTGGCTCTTGATGAACTTGCTCTCTGGAACTGCGACGACGACGGGGCCTGCGACGTCCTCATCCACATTCACCTCATCGAACCAACCGTACACGTGCCACCCAGACGCCCGCTTGCCACGTCCGCCAGCCAAGTCCAACCCGCCCACGTGCGGACCGAGAGCGCTCGCGGGCGACGCGGGCCTGTCCTCGGGTTCGACGACTGAGAACACGCTCCTCCTCTCCTCTTTTTCCTCTTCATCCTCCTCTTCCTCCTTATCTTCGTCATCCTTTTCGTCATCCTCTACAGGGTCCAACGGAACAACACTCGAGCGCGGCGTAGAGCATGTCGGCGACGGACCCGGCGTTGGCAGCTGCATCGCAGTCCTCTCCTCTTCCTCCTCCGTCACCGCCTCGGTCGTGTCCACGCTCACACGCTCCTCGCCATCGCACAACTTGTGGAGGGGGACATCAACTATACGCGACTTGAGGGGCATACACAACGTCCAATCTTCTTCCTCCTTTTCCGAACTCTTGAGCTGCGGCTCAGACGACGACGATAGCAAAATCTTGTTCCCAGGCACGTCCGTGGAGAACGGGAGCGAGAGTGTCCAGTCCGCTGACTTCCTTGATTCGAGACTCGATAATAACGGCGCAGAATGCCGCCGTTCGAGGGGGAACACGACGACCTCCTTGTGACGAGAGTTCGCTGTCGGCATGGGTATGGGAAGGGAAGGAACTCGGGGATATGGACCAGAGGAAAAAACGGTGGGGCGACCCAGACCAAGGGCGCTGTTCGACTTGCGTTTCCGATTGCGCAAAGACGTCGACGCTGGTGCCGGTACCGATACTGAAGCCTCTGCCGCAGTGGAAGCTGACGGCGCCCCAACACTAACCGTATCCCCGCCGACATCCGAATCCCCATTCACGTCCGCACGAATCTGCACGCGCTTTGTGCCGAGTGACATGTTCGACTTTGACCGCGAACCGAGCAACAAGATACTCTTTGTCCGTCGGACCTCGTTGTCAGCGTTGAGATCCTCGGTGGCCTCGATAACACCGACGCTCGTCGGTCGCAGTCGTCGTTCCAGTTCACCAGATTGCCTCTTCTCCGCCTGGGACGATGAACTCGGTTTGTCACCACCACTAAGAGTCTTGGCCTTCTTGGTCGGCGACGCGGGAGGGCTAGGCAACACCGCGCGCACGCTGTTGATCCAACTGAGCCTCGAGGGCAAACGCAACGCCCCAGGGGGCGAAGGAGGCAGCGCAGCCGTCCCAGCGTTCGCCGGCATCGCCGCCGCTCCGTTTATTACCGAGGAGCGCGGGGGCAATGGTATCATCGTACGTGGTGATGCGTTCACATTCAACATCGAGAATTTGTTCAACAGAGGCGGGAGAGGCGGGACGGGTGGCACAGGTGAAGAAGGTACAGCAGGCAGAGGGCCCTTTGGTGGCGGTCGAGGGGACGGAGGGGGGGTGAGCGATCGCGAGATAGCCCGTTTGCGGGACCGTGGAGACGCTACGATAGAAGTTGAGGACGCCATGGTGACGCCGTCCGGACTACAATTGGAATTGGAGCGTGAAGAATCATTATCCGGGGACACCGCAACAATGCGTGGATTGGGTGGCGTGATAGAAGGAAGCACGCGTGGTGGTGAGGGGAACGTTCCAGTGTCGGTATCTGATGATGGCTTCACCGCCGGACACGCTGAGGGAAACAAATGCCGCGTGATGGGGGACGTAGGTGACGAGGCAGTGGTAGAGCTCGCCGAGGTGGAAAATGATTCGGTTTCAGAAGGAGCATGAGGCGTGACGCCAACGGCTGGGCGCATTGCAAGGACATCGATGCTTAAACACTGCACACGGCGGCCTCTCATCTGCGTAGCAACGAGAGCAGGCGGAGACATCGTCACCATCGGGTTGAATGTCTCAGTGCGGGGCGTGGGGTCTTCGTCCGACATCTCGGATTCGGTAGTGGCAGCAACGGAACGCCGCGAGTACGTTTCTTCTTTGGTGGCAAGTTCGAAGGAGGATGTCCAAGTCGTTGGCTCTGATGCTCTGGAAGCCTGATCCTGATGCAGAAGTTGTTCGACCATCCTGCGGTTGCCACGGGCACTAGATGCACCATTATCGTCATCCGGTAAGATTGGATCCGACGGGGTCGTAATGGCCGCCCGCGAGGGCGGAGCATAAGTAGGGACTCTTGACGAATCTGAATATTGGTGACAGGTACTTCGCTCGTCCCGCGACACGACATGGAACAGGCACTCGTGTGTGGGAACCAGCGAACCCAGACTTGACGTTGATGTTGGGGCGAATGACGTAACCGAATAGTACGGGGACGAGGAGTGGGAGGAAACCTCAGTGCCACTGTCAGGGCCTTTGACGTTCTGCCAATGAATGTGTGAGCAAAGACGAAGCTGGCACATAGGAAAATCGAATCCTAGACGCGTACATGAGAACGACTAGTGCCAGCAGTAATAGTAATGTCCCCCGAGTCCTCAGTAGGACGGCTGTTCTTGCGGAGGGCCGAGCGGGAGAAGGGCCATCCTGTCATCATCGTGGTTTTACGAGGCGTAGACGGGGATGTCTCGGAAACAACGTCCTGGGGACCCTCTGATGGATCATTTTCTTCTTCGCATTGTTCAGGTGTGGCTGAGGAACGAGAAAAGAGGCGATGATGGAGCGAAGAAGAAGCCTTGCGTGTTTTTGAGGAAGTCGAAGTTTGAGAAAAGAGTGTGGGTTTAACGAGCGACTGTGGGGAAGGAGTGACGTGAGAGATGCCAGTGTCAAGGTCGTCGGACTCGCCGCTGATGAGACGGTGAAAGTCGACCTTGACAGAAAGCGGCGTGGTCTTTCGCGCTCTGGTCATGGAAGAAGGTGAAAGAGAAAGGGTGAAGAGAGAGAGAGAGAGAGCGTACAGAGACCTTGAAAGCGATGCAAGGGTCGGGTAAGATAATAAATTACATTCTATCCCTGGCTTGGGACGGGGACGGCATCATCATGTATTTTTAGTGCCCGCGATTGCTTTAGCCAATCTCAACTCGATCGCGTCGACGTTTCTTGTCTACTCGGACGCTGATAATCAGTCAGGTAGTAGCTCAATTGTGAGTCTCATTCGTCGGAAGCGCACAACTTAAAGTTTAAAAAGAAATAGAGTCTGATGGCCGCCCATTACAGTACTTACATGGTCCCGCACAGGGAGCCCGTCGCTTCCGAAAGCGATTTAACAAGCTCATCTCCGTAAGTTCCAACTTTATCCCTTTGCTCCCATGCCACGAGACACTATTCGAGGCCACACAATAAGTAAGTACTTACTCTGCAAACCAACTTCAACGGACCGAGTTCCATTTCACGACTCTTCTAGCCAGTGTTGGCATGTCGTTTCTGAAAGTCAAATTGTCAAGCCCGTCAATCTCTTTCCTCAGTCTAACTGAAAATAAGATAGTTCTCAGATCTTCAAAGTCCGAGACGCTCGCGGGTCCTCTCCTCCAATCACAGCTCTCGATTATCAGCGAAAAAAAGGGTCCTTCCCATATAGGACCTCGCCGACTGACATTACGTTTGCTGTAACAACAAAACAATAATAACGGCGCTAACCAAATTAATAGGGCTTTGTAGACAGCATCGCAATCGTTTCCATCCGTAAGTGTAATCACACGATCGTAAAATCTGATACCATCATTCACGTTAGCTCGGATCGATAAAGAGTTCTTTATCGATCCGAGCTAAGTGGTTTCAGGCTCATCCTTGTGCATGTAGGTAAGTATGTACTCTTCAGCAAAGAAATCACAATTCCTAATTCGCCAATCTCATCACACCGCGTGCCCGCGATTCACCAAGTCCCGCAATGCCAGTCGAAAACGTCACATTCAGTTCCGATTAGTTGTCGGGCTGGCTGAAGCAGCAGCACAGATCGACGGGTTCCTCTCACTCCAGGTGTCGCAGGCGACGATGAAGATGACTTGACGATGCCACAAGCCCGCGATCAGTCGATCACCACCAGATTTAGGAACCGCTGCGAGCCAATCCGCCCTCAGTCTCGCATCAAGGACGTCGCGAACTGACTGCCGTGGATGTCTACCGCAGACGGGTTGTTTCGAGAAGAAGAGATTCGAGATTCAGCGACTTTGGTACGTATATACATTCCACACACATCACGTCTTACTAAAACAAATTATGGTACAGTCCATCATTCCTGGTCGCTCGGAGCAACCCTCACACGATCGTAAATCTTAGAAGTTCGCGTCAGCCCTTCAATTTGTTTGACAGAGCACAAGTCACGTACGCTTGACTCCTCCAATCCTTGCCCTTGGTCGCCTCTTCCTCGCTTTCAGAGATACGATTGACCCATCCAGAAGGCGTTCCAGTATCGATCACAGACGAGCGAATGCTCGAAACAACCTTGAACTGTGACTTGCTCTCGGACGTCCGAACGCTCTGCTCCTCTTTATGCCGTTTGAATAACTTGAAGAGAATATATATAAGTCCCAAATGGATTGAAAATGCACGACCGCGCTCACCTCTTGCAACACCTGCATATTCGGCTCGTCGCTTGACTTCGCCTCTTCCATCCGATCTCTCACCGAGACCAACTGACCGTCGACATACTCCAACCCGGTCTTAATGGCCCCTGCAATTGCTTTCTTGATCTGCCGCTTGACCAGGCTGCTCGCGAGAGGTTTCAACGTCTTGTACAACAGGTCGTGCTTCGAGTCGCGAATGCTGAACTTGAGCGAACTGACTTTGACGTGCACGTCTTTGACTTTGAAGACCGAGGTCCGATCTTTGCCCGCCGATACGAGGTGGATGATGGCAGTGAGACCAGATCCTCCGAGGACGACGTCCGCTAACCCCGAATCCACCACCTTCGGGAAACCTTTTTTGCGGAAGAAGAAGGCGACGTCGCGCATGTCTGCCTGAATTTGCCCGAGGGTGAACGTAAAGTCGTGATGGTATTCGTCAGAGATGTTATGGTACGGGCTGAATTTGAGGAAGTTGTGATTGACGACGGTGACGATGTTTGGAAATAGATTGCTACCCTGGAGGGTAAGATTCTCCAGGACGAGGTCCAATGCAGCATCGGAATACTCAATACGTGGAATTGGAAGATATGCGAGCTATCTCTTTTCAGATGAGATGAGACATAGCAAATCAACGGGCGTACCTTTTCCACCAGCGCCGGTACAATGACGCTACGGATATCCATCCACAACTCCGATTTGAACTTGAGACTTCCTTCGCTATCGAAGAGCAAGTCCCGAGTCAACCGCGCCCAATCCTCCCCGAACCGCTTGTTAAGTGGATCTTCACCCATGGCAGAGAACCAATCGCCAATCGACTTGAATACCTCCTCAAAGTGCCCGCGGTATTTCTGGTCCCAAAACTTTCGGCCCGACTCGCGGATATCTCTGCCTTCACGACTGCAATCGTCCCCGAGGACGTAACCTTCCTCCAACAGCAACTAACCAAGTGTCATCAAAGAATGCAAACGACTCGTTAGATATCACGTACCTTGCGAACGAAGGCATACAAGTGTTGGAACCATGCGCGGAACTCTTCGTCTCGATGGGCGTCGTCGTTGACCGCACCAATAGAATCGAAAATAACATGCATGCTCTTTCCATTAGCAAAGCG
>JBBPOL010000707.1:0-10820 GCA_038091435.1 Leccinum variabile | reverse complement strand
GAGGCAGGTTAGGCCTTCAAAGTCGAAGCGTCCTTTCTAGTGCAGGACGAGGTCACGCAGAGTGTTTCAAGAGACAAAGATATATTCCAAGACGTATCTAGGATACTCGAGGAGGTCAAGGTTAAAGAAAAACAGAAAATATCGTCGGTTTGAGTCTTATATAGATAAAGAGAAGATAAGTAAAGAATCGACGATTGGTTGAAAGAAATGGTGTCATAGAACGTCGAAGAATAATGAAGAAGGATTCGAAGTAGGTAATCCGCAGTAAGTATGACTAAGAAGCTGTGGATGACTTAATGGTACAAAAGGAGACTGAGATGTCGTTAAAGATATAGAACCAGGTAAGAAAAGAGAGAAAAGATGTAGGGGTCCTTCGAGAATCGTAACAAGTGCTGGTGTTCTATTTGTCATGGTCAATGACTCATCCCCTCTCTGCTTGCAGAGAACGACATGCCCTTCAGGGACATCCTCGCAAACAATGTAAGTCATTTTTTGATAGTAACACCTAGTTTTGATTACTTACATCATTTAGCTGCCAAAGTCAGCTTACACGTTCCTGGTCCGATCATGTTGGGCAACACAATCATTCATTCATTCATTGTCAGCCGACTTGTTCCCCTGGCTATTTGCCCCCCAGGCAGGTGATCAAACCCTGTTTGACCTGAACACGACTTGAGAAAAAGGTGCCAGTTACATGTTCTGGCATGAGCTCTCTGCTTTGGGCGAGATGAATTGGTTCAAGAATCACACCATGTGCAACTTCATCATTCGAACACTAATCAATGCCCATGTTCAACCTGCCAGTGTGCTCAATCAGCGGGTGCTACAAATCAATCAAATAGTAATAATTTATTCTCTGTAGTCTCTATAGTAAATGAGTTGCTACCAGGTTTTTTTTACAGATAAAAATTCAAGAAAAAAAAACTGGTAAAAATGGTGTTGTTACACTTTGTCCAGGTAGGAATGAGCATACTAGGTCTTGTGAATCAAGGAACATTGACATTTTCCCCAATCAAATCAAGGAGATATCAAGGAGGCATTTGTAATGATGATGAAGGTGCACCCAATATAATGAGGGATGTTTAACACATAGGTATGAGAGTGTGTTGAGTCGAAAGTACAACAAGGACTTATCAAGAGGTGTTCTCACTGAAGAGAAGAGCTGGATTGCAACAAGTAGGTAATTACAAGGCAAATCTAGTTTGGTGAACTCTGATGAGGGAGTTCAGTTTATATAGTACAAAGAATGAGATGTGACTAATCAACGAGTCAGGAATGTTGGTAATTCTAGTTCTGTGGCTGTGGAACTTTTTCCAGATAGCTCTCAGAATTAAACAGATTCCATAGGATGTCCATTCCACAAATTGTGGCAGAATCTAACAAACAACTCCTTGATATCTCTTTTATTTGATTGGGAAAAACCTCAGTGTCCTTCTTGTCCCTCAATTCACAAGGCCTAGTATACACATTTCTACCTGGACCAAGCATAACCACACCAGTTTTTTTTACACTAGTTTTTTCTTGATTTTCTTGATTTTTTATATTTCTGAGAAAATCACATGTGCTTGCTGCCTAACCAACACTCAGAAGGGTTCCTGCCAACTGAGTCGTCCTCTCTTAAAGGGCCCAACTCCAATTGATTGGCAGCATCCATCTGAGCAATAATATCCTTCGGATTCTAAGCCCAAACAGATACAAGCCTGCCAGATGTGATGATTGCAAGGTCTGTTTGCGAGAAGTACCGATCTGGTTGATTGACTCACTGGTCCTGAAGGCTGGTGCCATGGATGTGTCTAGGCTGCCAAATGACGAGTGTGTTCAATGGGGCAGGTTCATGCAGATTCCATAAGAGCTAAGGTAGAATATACCTCTTTTAGAGGTGGTTCCAATCCGGCCAGTTGTCCAGGACATAGCATACTTGTGGGGTTGGTGTTCTGAATGGCCTGCCCTGAAATCAGCCTCTATTAGTAGTCCAAATGGTATTTGAACAAAATACCACACCAAACTGTGCAAATACACTCTATAGGGGTGCAAGCAAGCCAGTTGAAAATCTTTCAGGATTGTTATGACTGTCTCCTGAGTTTATACTATGTCTTTTCTCTCTCTCCTTTTGCCTTGCTTATCACCTTTACTTTGTCTTTACATTGTATCATAGATCTCGGGCGATTTCATATCATGTTCTACATCGCTGATGATCCAACTTTCTCCTATCCCCGTTCCTCATCTTTCCTATCTCCATTCCGATCTCTTCCTATCTCTGTCCCAACCCTCTGACTCATGATAACATCATTGCTTCATCATCTATCTATCATTGTGATGCATTCCTTTGTCGTGATTCCATCATGTTCCATCCCTGTAGTACTTAAGGACCATCTCGTCGTTTGTAACCTTAAGCTAGAGCTACTTGGAATATCACCTGGTTCTCAGCCCACCTTCGAGTCCCTCGCCTCAGCCTGATCCCTTTGAGTCTCAGCCCTCTTGGGTGTGTATCTAAGTCCCTAGTCTTCAAGTGAAGTAACTCTTCATGAGATCCTCCTCGTTGAATACTTCATCTTCGAGTCTCGCCAGGCGTTACGCTTGCTCAACTACCTCTTCGTCCCTAGTCTTCGCTTGCCTCCAAGTCTACATCCAACCCTATCCGGGCCAGATCACCTGCACCTGTGATGATGGTATAGGACCCAGTCCTAGATGTGCTGGAATTAGCAGAGTGGCTGCCAGGAGTCATCCGAGAAATCCCAGTGAGCTCAAAAAATTCCTCAAAATCTTCTAGAACCTCAGAAGGGGCAATCTTCTAGGGCATATTCCAAAATAGTGCAAAGACTGCACTAGATTTTGAGTCTAGATAGGCCCAGATAGCAAATCAGACACATATAATATATATTGGGATCAAATATATTTGAGAACACAGATGTTGGTCTGTAGCTATATGAAGGAAATTGTTGTTGTTTGAACATTGCCTGCCACTGTGAACATGTGGTCAATATCAGCGAGTTGGAGGAATGATTGTAGGCCGCAGTACACAGCTTCAGATTGACGCTCGTCCAGATTAGTGTTGTTCTACCTGTCAATGCTGATCAGGAAAGATAGTATATCTTCCTGGAGCACTTTGAAATTGTTGACATAGTCAGTCATCGTGTTGCAGGAAGGGAGGTATGCCATGACATTTTTTTAATTTTATAGCAAATTGTGATAGTAAGAATAGTCCAAGTCAGTGGCACCCAACAAGGGGCTATCCAATTATGAATTGGTATTGAGACCTTCACTTAGAATCTTTCTTATTATCATTAGGGTCTGGTATGTAACCAGAATGAAGTGGTGTTCTAGCAGGTTTAGCATTCTCTAGCTGAAACTGTTTAACTACCTTCTCAGCATACTAGGCAATTTGGTCAAATCTTAGAGTTCATTTAGAACGGTCCCTAGTAATGGTCATGCCAAGATATTCTTTATCATCTCCTAATACACAAGACTCCCATTGCTTTGTAAACACTTTGATGTGCTCAAGGAGTAGTTTTGTGTTACTTTCCATGAATAGTGCTTCATCAACATAGACAACACTCAACGAGTTGACTGTGGACATGGTTGAAATTCATGAACCTACAGAACCCGAGGGTGGTGTGCTTGAGGGACGCACTGGTTGATTTCATCACGGGTTCTAAAGGGTTCTGGAAGTATGCAGAAAAGTTAGTGGATGAGAGAGAGGAGAAGCAAGGTAAGAATCACTATCAGTAATCCAAAAGTGTGATCTAATCAGTGAGACAGTCGACTTTGTCATGAAAGGGGATTACCTAGAGACTCTCGTATTGGCCAGCGACCAATTGGCTGGCGACAAATAGAAGGGAACAGGGTAAAGAGTCAGAGGAAGCAGCTCTGAGTTAGAGTACAAAAATTACTTACTTTGGGAATTGACCAATGACATTTATATAGCAAGCAATTTGCTGTGGAACAAGAGAGTAAGCGGTGTGGTAAGGTAGAGGAGTTACAAAGTACTTACTTTATGAATGGGAATTCGAACGACTCCCCAAAGTGAGTTTGGGGTTGGCACAGCAGAGTCAAAAGGTCAGTGAACAAGAGAGAGAGAGAGTTGACTGGCGACCTTCAAAAAGCGAGCAGTTTGCTGTGGGGGAAGAGTCACAGGGGAAGCAAGATGATAGAGTTTTTAAACATCCTAACTTTGTAAATCTGATCGGATACTGGGGAAGTTTGATCAGATACAAACTTGGCATCAGAGAAAGAGGTCATAGTACTGGTGGGACTGGGCAATGAGCAAGGTGGATGGAGAGATGAAGCAGAAGAGTGAGGACAGTAAGAGTGGGAGAGTACAGACAGATGGTCCTGGGCTGGGTGAAGATGGAGTCGGCACCAAAGAAAGAGGAGAAGATGTGGAGAGGGGACTCGGAGACACTCCAACAGTCTATAACCCCACTGCTACTCTGAGGTAACAGAGCGACTGGAACGAACACAAAATCTGGGAGCATTCTGAGTGTGACACAAAGTCAGACCGCCCAGAATGAGGTTGAGCAGCACACAGCCAACTCTGTGGAACCAGGGACTGAAAGAGCTTGCAGTGAGGTAACAAGATGCTCGCTGTTGAGCAAGAGCATGGTGGAAGAAAGGGCATGAGAAAGGGTGGTACAAAATAAATCTGCCGGACATATCAGGCAGTCAGACTTTCTCATTTGACAGTGGTGCGGGGAGCAAATCACGTGACTGGATCACTTTGCATGCCTATCTAGGACTAGTAGACCATAGAATATCTTGGTGCTTCCCTCATTTAGTTCAAATCCCCGCCGCCCCTTGTCGCGTACATGGCGCCACTTCCATTGCAACTTCCGACCCCGGGCCCTCTCTTTAAATGGGCAACTGCCTATCTGCCCGGGAGTCGGGACAAGGCTGAAAAGGCAAGTCACCAGCGCAAGGAGGACTCCAGAAAGCTTCCTAAGATTTCAAGGTACTACTCCTAGGTCAGTCCATCCCAGGGCCTGAAGCTATCTCTGCTTTCTTCTGACCAGTTTCCTTACAGGTTCCAGTGACTCAGGTAAAACCACACTCATTAAACAGATTCTTGTCTTTCCCAATGTATTTAATATATGGAGACAGTACATTTGAGTGATTTCAAGTTGTTACATTTACTAGGTTTCCAATGGAGCTTGCAAGAGGCTTATCAAAGTCATCCAAGTGGACACTGTCAGTTTTATTGTCCACCAAGTCTCGCTGATCCTAATAGTCATCATCAATTGAGAAGTCACCAATAGAATTGGACCCAGCGACAGGGGGCTGTGTTAGCCTGTGTATTCCAGCCCTCATAGACTTCTTCAGGAACCTAAACATACTGGCAGTGCTTTTAGGTACACTTCTCCCGCAGATCATGATGGCTGATTGTGATCACACATGTCCATCATGATAGGCATCAATAGCCTCTTGAGCCTCTGTCATATTTCAAAGAGGAAACATTTGCACAAGATCATTGAGGGAGTTCAACAGAATAAAGCAAATTGAGCATGGGCATTTACCATTATGTCCCTGGCATAGTATGAAAAACATTATACATCTGTAATATTATTAATAACCATTGGTAACCTGCTGGGCATTCCTGGAACTGTGTAGTTACATCGAAACTAGATATAACAATGGACAAATAAAAATAAAAATAAAAATAAAAATAAAAATAAAAATAGCTAGCTAATATGCCAAAATGCCACAACTGACCGGCCAGCCAACATTGGCCGATGAACTGAAAATCTCGGCAAACTACCGGTCGGCCAATGCAACTGGAGCTTGGCATGTTGCCAACTGGCCCATGGGCTGTGGATGCTTACATTCCACAATTGACCGACCGGCCAACAACTAAAGTTTGGCATGTTGCCGATCGGCCAATTTGCTAGGTAGGAGTGCATTCTGCAGTTTACCAATCGGCCAGAATAAAATCTCGGCATATTTGGTGGGCTGTTCAGTATGTATAGAATCTCTTGCCGAAGCTGTCTCGGCATAACTGCACATTGGGATTTAATTTTATGAAATCTCCCTACTGTAGTGCACTCTAAGCAATAAACTTGTTTCGGCAAAGGACTGTATGTAATGTAATGGGATTTCGGCATCTTGGATATGCCAGGTCCTATGCAAGCCCTCTCCATTGCTGTCTCGGCATAATTACAAAGTGTTGCAAATGCCTACTTATTTTCTCATTACACATCCCACATTCTGACCTAGTGCCATAATGCGCGATACCTTTACACATAACCAACCCCACATTATGACCCAGTGTCGAAATGCACGGTTGCTATATCACGTGCTCAGACACGAGGACTACACATGTACTAACAGTATATACTTATATAGTAATTGACCGGCCCTTAAGGCCTGGTCCGTGCACACTTGTCTGTAGTATATAATGCAATCAAACCAATGGAACAAGCCAGTCTTCAAGTTTTTCTTGTTGGATTCCCTCTGACAACAACTGTCCCTCCTCGTCTTAGCTTTAGTGTTTGGTGTGCCGACGCTGTCCTAGTGTCTAGGTCACCTTCATTAGAACAAGACTACTCTTCCGTCCTCACACCTTACCCATCACCGGTACACGTGACAACACTTTTACTTCATCGCTGTGGAAATAGTCAGATCCCAGACTTTATGGGAGAACCCTCACATCAGAGGATAAACAAGAACCCTTGACCAGGTCACCGTCCACGGATTACGAACCATGACCTAAATTGTATCGCAGGACCGTACCTCCCACAAACTCGTTCGCTTTGCGAAGGCTAAGACCTCATTCGAGAGGACATGCTTCGTCGCGAGTAATTGTATCGCCCCCTACCCTGTGCATAGTGGGTCAGCACATGCTTTAGACCGAGTGTAATTGGTATCTAGGTTGCGCATGATATAACCTATAACGATCCGCGAGTAATAACTACTCATCCCATTGTGGGGCAACAGTTAGCGCCTGCGTGCACCATCCTCCACCAGAAAGTCATCCTCGTGAGGTGACCGGCCGAAGAAGATTTTCTTTTACAGATCGAGTGACGCGACTCCTAGTGAGATCCTCCTCGTTTATGAGCATCACCCTCATCCTCCTTGTCGGAATTGCCAGCTTCACCTACTGTTTCTCCATCCTCGCCTTTCTCTTTTACCACCTCTCAAACCAAGAAGGAGGATTCCACCTTGAACTATCCATCGTCGGAAAAGTCATCCGTCTCAGTTTCCTCGACCCCGAACCCACACAATCAACAGAACCCGATCCGTGGGATACACACCACTCGCAAGCAACTCATCAGTGGAGCGACGCCGGCTGGGGAGAACCTGAACCAGCCCAAACAGAAACCTTCCACACCGCTCCCACGCTCGAAGAAGCCGGGATTTTTCTCGCCGCCCAAATCGCTCCCCAGCTCCTAGCAGAGTTGGAAAACTAGGTCACCATTCCGACCTATTTCGAAAAAGTATATCTCGAGGTTCGCCCCGAGCAACCCTCACCCAATTGGGACGTCCCTCGCATCACCACCGCTTGCACCCTCGAAGGAAATTGGCCAGCCAATATCCACGAACAATTTCTCCACATTCTTGCAGGAGAACTCCCCGTCGACCCCGAACACGAAAATCTGTACTCCGCAGATTTCAAATTTGAAGACCTCCTCGACATAGACATCTTCCCCGCCGAAAACATCGTTCTCCCCCATCCAGCCCCAAATGTCCCACACCGGAGAAACCGAGATCATGGACGACCAAACCGCCCCGAATCTCGCCGATCAGCTCGCATCGCTGAGCGCCCAGCTCGCAGCTATGCAGGTTGCTTTAGCAGCAGCCGAACAAAGAGGAGCAGACGCGGTAACGGCGGCCAGGCTCGCCAAAACTGAAGCCGCCGCTGCGGCTGAAACAGCCAAAAACGGGATAATTAAAACCACTATCGACAAAAAGGTTAAGATTGTCCTGGACCCCGGAACCTTCGATGGTTCTTATTCTCAATTTGATATATGGTGGACCAAGATGGAGGTCTACTTACGAGTTCACAACGATTCCTTGCCTACATGGCAAGATGAATGCCTTTGTGTGTTCACTCGCATAGGGTCGTCCAAAGAAAAGGACAAAAACGGCGCCGGAGTTTGGGCCCGAAACCAAATCAAGCAATGCCAAGCCAGCAACACTTGGTATACCCGAAAAGATTTGGGAATCCTCCTTCGCGGACGATTCGAAATTGGCAACGCCTCTGACATTGCCTTGGCCAAACTCACCGCCAAAAAGCAAGGTCCAAAAGAAAGAACTCAAACGTTCCTGACCTATTGGACGGCGTTGTACGATCAAGCCCAATGCAACGATTACATGGGTGTCGCACTCCTCGAAAGTAATGTCCGACAAGACATTATGAAAGCAATCTTCCTCGCTGGTCAACGAAAGAAAACCGTCGACCAATACGTAACAATTATTCAGCACTATGCCGAGGCAATCGAAGCCTTCGACTCCAGAACCGCAGGATCTTCCAAGAGGCACTATGAAAAGGACCCAAACGCGATGGACGTCGACGTCATTGACACTGAAGTCCGAAAAGCCTCGCAAGGCTGCTTCAATTGCGGGAAGGACGGACACATCGCCAGGGAGTGTCCTTCCCCCTCCACCAAATGCAGCACATGCGGTTGGTCAAAAGGCCAACACAATAAAGGCTTCGCCTGTGCAAAAAGAACGCGTGCTCTGGACACGCCCATAGCAGGGGGGTCAAACCCTGAAAAGGGAAAAGAACCGGACAAAAGACTGAGGGCTCTCAACGGCATGGACTTCGAAGCCATGCAAGCATACTTCAAGGATCTCGAAGTCACACAGGGAAAAGTCTAAGGACGGGTACGTCGGGTAGTGCACCGTCCTTCCCTGCTAAACAAAATACAAAAATAGATAACAAAAAAACAAAAAAAAGTTCCCCCTTTTCTCTACGTACTCGACCCTTAGATAATGGTAGTACCTTTTCGAATCGTTTTTCTTGTCTCGATCCGGACTGTAATTTAGATGACCTAATCCCACATTATGAAGATAGTGTAAAATGTGGGGAACATAGTGTAATTTCCAGTTCGTCATCTCGCTGTGGTAGCCTACCAGATGACTCAACCGAAGCCGCGATCTCGAAAGAGCGTGCTCCCCGGGAAGGGAGGCTTAATTCGGCTATTAAAGAAATAAAAAATTGTTCTCCAGCTCAAAACCCGATTGAGAAAAAGGTCCGCACTCTGCGACTTCCTCGAGAACTATGCATAAACATCGATATAATCCAAAAAAATGGGCCTATCCGAGTAAAAGCCCTCCTCGATAGCGGCGCTACAGGAATCTTCATCGACACTGCCTGGGCCAAAGCGAATCGCCTCCCCCTTCGCCCTCTGGAAAATGTAGTCCCTGTGTGGAACGTCGATGGATCTATAAATTCCGCAGGCGGGATAATGTATGAAGTCGACCTAATCTTATGCTATGACGGCCATAGAGAAAAGATCACTGCCGATGTCACCAATCTTGGAAGGAATCAAATGATTCTGGGATACACGTGGCTTCGCGATCACAATCCCACCATAGATTGGCAAAAACCCTCGATCGTTCTCGATAGGTGCCCTCCATCCTGCCAGGTTCTGCAGAATATATATTCATCGCGAGTCGAAGTCCAAGAAATTGAACATGCCCCCCGCATCCAGAAAATGATGAAATTGGTAAAACTTGACAACGAAGATGCCTTCTCGCTGGTACCAGAAGTCTATCACGACTATCTCGACGTCTTCTCGAAGAAGGCAAGCGAACGAATGCCCGAACGAAAACCGTGGGACCATGCTATAGATCTAAAACCCGACTTCATCCCCAAGAAGGGAAGGGTGATACCCATGTCCCCTCAGGAGCAGGACGAGGTGTCCGCCTTCGTAGATGACCAACTAGGCAAGGGGTACATCCGACCCTGTAAGTCCCCGCAAACATCGCCGGTGTTCTTCATTCCAAAAAAGGACGGTAAAAAGCGCATGGTCATGGATTACCGATATTTAAACGAGGGCACCGTTAAAAACAACTACCCTCTGCCGCTCATTTCCCAACTCGTTGATAGACTCAAAGGGGCTAAGTTATTTACAAAGATGGATCTCCGATGGGGATACAACAACGTTCGAATCAAGGAAGGGGATGAATGGAAAGCAGCCTTCGTGTGCCATCGTGGCTCTTTTGAACCAGTAGTCATGTATTTCAGTCAATGTAACTCCCCTGCTACCTTCCAGCAAATGATGAACGAAATCTTTGCTGACATGGAAGACGTTGTCATCATCTACATCGATGATCTTTTGATCTTCTCCAAATCGGATGATCCCTTGCATCATCAAAAGATAGTTCGCCAAGTGCTAGAACGACTGAGAAAACACGACCTCTTTGTGAAACCCGAAAAGTGTTCCTTCAACGTAAAGAGTGTCGACATGTTAGGCATGATTGTGTCCCCCCACGGAATTTCCATGGACCCCTCTAAAGTGGAAGGAATTCAAGGATGGCAAGCACCATCGAACGTAAAAGGTGTCCGCAGCTTCCTGGGATTGGCCAATTTCTATCGTCGTTTCATAGAAAAATATAGTGAAATCGCACGACCCTTACACGACCTTACCAAAAAGGAGCAACCCTGGAAATGGGAAACGGCCCAACAGATGGCCTTTGACAGGCTAAAAAGATGCTTTATCACCGCTCCTGTATTAGCCTACCCAGATGACACCACACCTTACAGAGTAGAATGTGATGCATCAGACTTTGCCACCGGAGCAGTTCTCTCCTCCTTCCAGAACGACAAATGGCACCCAGTCGCCTTTATGTCTCACTCCATGACACCCGAACAGCGAAACTAT